>CAJNRD030001117.1:5259534-5336440 GCA_905319865.3 Cotesia congregata | reverse complement strand
AAAAAAAAAAAAAAAAAAAAAAAAAAAGTAGATTATTATATTTAAAATGACTCTAATTGTATTAACTGTTAAAACGATGAATGTCTTCAAGGATCTATTGATCTGCAACTGTACCTTGGATTTATTTATTACGAGTATCAATTGTATAATTGAATTATTTACAAATCAATAGTCTTGAATTATTTACAAATATTTTAGTACTACTCTTTATCATGAAACAGGATTTGATAATCAAACTATTATTGTTACTATAAAAAAATATGCTTACTATTGAAAGTAGACCATTGATGACTAAAACAGGTACTGATATCAATATTTTTCTATAAACTCTACTAGTTTTATCAAGACTGAGGAGATTTTGAAACAGTTGTATTGCCGTACTCCTTTCTTATCTATTTACAATTATTATAACATAACAATATCTGTATTTAAATTGAAGTAGAAATATTATTGATAAAAATTGTCTATTGATGTTTGAAATTAAATAAAGTATCGATTATGAAAAACTATCATTATTATTTATAGTTCATTCTTTCCTTAATCATTCTCTGTATTTTAAAAATTATAATACTGTAATCGGTGAACTTGTGACAATTTTTAAAAATTTTTATTAATTAAATTCGGATTTTAAAAATATTTTCAAAAAATTTAACTCGTAGATTTTTTTAATCTTCTACATGTGAATTTTTCTTTTAATGTTTTTTGTATTAATTTTTTCAATGCAAAAAATTTTAAAAATTGTCAAATGTCTGTGAATTTCAGAATTATCAAAAATTTCACAGTAAAGTTGACTGATTTTAAGAATTTTTTTATTATTTTATAGCAATTAAATAATTATAAAAAAAATTATTTGTGGAGATTTTTAGAAGCATTTTTATGAAAGTGACTTTTTTGTAAAAATTAAAAATAAAAAAAATTGACAGTTGTCAGCTAACTTCAGTATCATTAAAAATTCCGTTTTGAGATTTTTTTATGAAAATTAAGTTAGCCGTATTTTTTGCCATAACATTTGGTACAAAAATTCTAAAAAATTATCAAATATCGGCTAAATTAATTTTCATGATTAAAATCATCATTTTCAAGTATCTAGTTTGAATTTCGATGTTTGGCACTACATAATTATTTACTAAGTTTGCAAAAACAAAAAAAAAAATTATAAAACAATAAAAAAATATGTTTACGCATCATCAATAAAAAAAACTGTCAACACAAGTGATTTTAAAGTACCATTTTGCACTACTCTACAGCACCTCTCCATTTATATGTGTTGTAAGTTGTAAGTATTACATGTGACAAGTGTCAAAATTGTGAAGCTAAAATCAGCAATCTAAAAATTTTTATTTTTACTATAAATCAACTATAAAAAAATATTTTTTTTGAAATTTACACTTGTAATTTTTTTAAATTTCTAGATGTGGAATATTTTTCATGATAATTTAGTTATAAAAATGTGAAAAATTGACGCTAAATAGCTTTAAATCTATTAATAAATTATAAATAAAAAAATGTTGTTATTTTTCATTACAGGTAATAAAAAAATGAAAAATACAATAATTATTTTCAAATTTCCAATTCCGTATTTAATATTTTTCAAAATAAATTTATTCTTACAATGGTGGGCGAAATATACAAAAAAAAAGTGTAATAATAATATAAACAAAACCATGTATCACAGTCGTCAGAAAAGGCTTGTTCGCTTTTATTAATTACTCATTATTAATTATTTAATTAATATTTTTTAAGTCATTAGCCTGATCAAAACGATTGTATTTAAAAATACATAAATAAATAATTGTTTTACACCATCAATACATCCAAAGTAATTCTAGGTATTACAATATTCAATTTGATACAATACTAATTCTTTATATATATATATTTATACATATATTTATAAAAAGGAAAAAAATGGATAAATTGCTCACAATCCACTCTCAACACAGTAAAAAAAAAATAATTTACATTAACGAGATAAAGTAAGCATAATAGCATAAAAACAACACTCCACCTACATAACGAGTATTTTAAAAATTTTAAATTAATTTGACATTTTATCAACTTAAATCAATACTATTTATCCATTTAATTATGCACTGTTAATATTATTATTTAATTATTATTGTTAATATTATTACAATTATTAATTGATTTAGAATAATTATTATTTTTTCTCTATAGTGACATTGCGTTACAATGCGGCGTAGAGAAGTTATTTCTTAGCAGTCTTTTGATTTTATAGCTGATGAAAAAGATAAAATATATAAAAAACGTTGGATAAGAATGTACCAGTGCTCTTCTCTAAACCACATGTATATCACACGCATACGTAAGTAATATTTATCATAATAGATAAATATCTATTTAGTCATTCATTTATTTATTTATTTACCATTAATTAATCATTACTAATAATAATTATTACAAATTTAGCTGCACTTTATTCACTCGGTAACAACGATAAACTCATGTAAATACATACAACGTAATGGGTACTTCTTTATCGGAAAAACTTTATACAAAAGATTATTATAATAAAGTTTTAATAATAATAATTAAAAGATAATTAGCTACGGGTATTTTTTTTTTTTTAATTAATATTATTATAATTATTTAATAGCAAAGTTTATCGCTGTCCAAATTTACTACCACATATGCAATAACAAACCATTGTTTTCGTATTACAAATAGCTGAATTACAAATTACACTGATCGCTTTATAAATATTTATTAATATTAATATTATTATTTAATATGCAGACTTTTGTTTATAATTATGTACACTTGATACATTTATTTTTATACTTTTAAGAACCGCCGGCGGTATTAATCTAGTTGCTTAAATTTATTTATTATTACAATTATAATTATTGTTTAATATTAATATTTATTATTATTTCAGGGACTTTATATGTATGCATGTTAAATTAATGATATAATTTTACAATAATTATTACGAAATTATGCGAATAAATTTATAAATATTTTTTTATAATTCGGTAAATACCTCCGAGAAACTAACAATATAAGGAACAATGGCACTTGGAAACGGTAATGCCTCTTTTTTAAAATTCTAAGAGGCTCATCCGTGGTTTTATGACATATTTTATACCTTACTATTGACAATTAGATTATCATTATTTTATTTTTATCATTATTATTATTCATTTTGCTAATAATTAACTCGTTATTATTATTAATAAACTAATTAATCAATTAACTAATTTTTTTTTTATATAAATTTATAATTTATGACAACCCGAGTGTACTTACATAAATTAATGCTTTGTTGCACCATGTACACCCGGGTTATGGAACTTTGGAAGTGTAGCTTGAAAAAATACGTATAAATGTCATGGATTGCTCATTAAAAAAAATAATTCAATAATCCGCAAAAGGTAAATTATATATTGACATTATCATTATAATTATAAAAATTTTGATTTATCCAAAATAATACTATAATTATTATTTATATAAATTTTTTGTTTTTCAAATCTTATCCGATCAATGACAATTTATCGCCATATATATCTTTAAATATAATTTAATAAAATTAATAAATAATTATTGGACGTGTGCGAAAAAATACTTTGGAGTTACTTAAATTTAATAAAATAATAATAATAATAAAAATAATTTTACGTCCTGGTGTTGGAAGCACATATCGAAAGACGTTTAAAAAATGATTAATTTTGATTATGTTAATTAAAGGTATAATTATTAAATTCAAAATAGAATGTTACTTTTTCCAGTAATAACATTTTGTAATTGAATTCCTTGAGTTAATTCTCTGGATGCTTGAGCACGACGATAAAGAACAGGACAGTCCAATGATACACAGTCAGCAACATCACTATCGCGTCCTATGCAAGACTGACAAATAGCGGTGACATTATTGTTTATTCTCTGCAACCACCTCAACTTTTCATGTAGAACAATAATTGTTTCAGTGGAATTAGAGGTACAGTCGTCGCAAATATTTTTATAAGAAGCACGACCGCAACAGACGCAAACGACGTTGCCAAAGTATTGAAATATCGTTTGTTTCTGTTTGTCGCTCGGTACAACTGTTGGATTGTTTAAAATGTACCGATGCGGCATTTCGCGGTACCAAGTATTTACGTCAACACCCATAAGATTTAAACATCTATTAAGCGGTGGTATTATCACCCGAGTAACATAGTACGTACCATTTGGTCGTAGTCCAGGATCATTAATAACCTCCCACGGCGAACGCACGCAATTAATTAATGCTTGATTTGGTGGACCGGCAACAATAACATAGCGAACACGCTCGCCGTGACGGGGTATGGCTCGTGGATCTTTTTTCATTAGTCTCCGTGTAAGCTCCAACGCCGGTACACATGCTTTCTCTTTGTATCCACGCAGACCACGGAATTCTTTAGCAAATGTTAAATCTTGAAGCGATACTTTTCCGTTTAGTACTTTGTCCAACTGCCGCGTTACAAATTGTTTTACTAACGATACATCTTTAGTGTCGAAAAGAATTTTTAATGACTTTTCAAGAATCTGAAAGATAAAAATAAACAATATTATTTATTATTATTGTTATTACCCTATTGAAGTTTAAATTAGGAACCACCACTGACTGATTTAATAACAAATCAACCGACCTCTGACTAAAGTTATATTTTAATGACCGCTTTTCATCATTTTTTTTCTTTACAAAGACTTGAACTTTTTTTAGACTACAAGTATTGCGCATAATTTAGCATATATAAATAAATATGTAGTAAGAACAAACTTGTTAACTCATACTATCTCATTTTGTAAACATCATTGAATTTTTTTTTATTTTTAAATTATATTCCACCCGGTTGTTATTAAATACTACTGTTACCTTAGTAGTAATTTTTTACAAGTATTTTTTTTTTTAATTGAAAAATAAACTAAGGTAAAAGCACCTATTATTGACACTCTATTTAATTTTATTATTTCATTATTAAAATCTCTTAATAATTACGATTGTTGATATTTCATGAAAATTTTACAGATCTTTAAAATTAAAAAAATAGTAAAATTTAATTCCAAGGTATAGACTATTTACCGCAAAAAAAATTTCATTTTTTCAAGTAGGAAAAAACTGCTTATACGTTTGTAATTTCTTAACAATATTATTAAGAAAGACCTTATTTTCAAATCCAAATTTCTCAATGTTTGTTTTTTATGTAATTGGATTGCTTAAAATTATTTTAGATTATTATTTATAGTCTAAATAACCATATAATCATTTATTTATACTTTATCGAGTTAAAATTAATTTTAAAATAGCGGATGTCAATGATGGGGACACAAAAATTAACTTGCGTCAACTAACGACATAGGCCATAATGTAAGGTAACCTAAACCCCTCAACATACATATCAACGTATTAATGTTTACATACTGTCATGTGATTTTATAAGAATCAAAGTATTTGAGACTAGAAAAAATTGCTAAAAAAAAACACCTGGTAAAAAATATAGAAAAGCTAGGTCTTAAACGAATTTTAAAATAATAAAAATTATTGATAGTTTTGCATTAGTTAGTAAAAATGATTATTGTTAAAATAAATTTAACTGTAATAAAAGACCTGTCGATAATGGGGTCAATGATATGTCAATAATCGGCTCTTTGAATTTTTTGCGCTGTCAATAATACATACAGTCGACTTGTTGATTTTAAATTGATATAATAATTATTAAATTTGTTGCTATTAAAGTTAATTAATTAAATTATGTAAGTAAAAACAATGATTAAGATGTCCTATAAAAAAAAAGTTGACGATATTGATTTGAAACTATGATAAAAAAATTTAAATAATCATGATCACTCTTATAGTGACAATAATAGAAGCTTTTACCTTACTCAAAAAATTATTGCATTAATATGAACATGTAAAATAAATGAACTACGTATTGTAATTATGTGTTAATAAAAATGTCGAGTAATTTAAAAATCAACTAAAAGTAAGTTAAAAAAAAAGTTTTTGTAAAACTATTCAAGTCTCGTTAGATAAAAATTTATTAACCTTAGAAACAGCTGGACAACCGTCTCTTCTCACAGTTTCTATACCCTTTGCCAAGTAGGTTGGTTCTTTCTGATCTGGAGTTTCGTACATGTACCCGCAGTAACGTTTCTTAGTCTAAAAGAAAAAGGTAAGGTAAGGATTAATTATTCATGGAAAGATCCATTGAAGCGATAAAAGAATAACTTACTTGTAATATTGCTGGATGTAAAACTTTTTCAAATTTAAGTTTGATCGGCTTAAGATTAGATGCAGTAACAGCGTCAGCGATTTCGTTGCCAATAATAAAAGCGTCGTCTTTAGATTTACCAGGCACAAGGATAAAAAGCGAATCGGTATCTCCGTAAACAACGCGTGCTCCCCACTTGGGAGTTGATTCTACAAGCTTTATTGCGCGTTCAAGAGTTTCTTTAGCTTTACTAATAACACTATCTCCAAGCTGGAACAAATAAATGAAAGAATTAATCTATTTGCGGATAGTGTGTATTGGTTGACAAAGTAGTGAGGAAGAAAATAAGAAAAAAAAAATAAAATAAAATAAAAGGGGAAAAAAATTACCTCAATACAGGGCATTCTGCCGCTGAAATTAGCAGCTGTGTAACCGTAAGTAACATTAGCGAGGTATTTAAGTCCGTGTTGACGTGAATGCAAAACTCGTTGTAATAATTTATCATCTTTAGAATCTTTATGATCTTTCATAGCTTTTTTAACCATCAATCGTGTTTCTAAAATTTCAGTAAGCATTCTTGGTAAAATTCCAAGACGTATTTCTGGCTTTACATAAGCTACACCGCAAGGAGCATAATTGACTTTACCTTGTAATTTAATGGCTGTGCTTTTAGGGACACGCAGCAAGTAAGCACCAAATTTGTAAGGATTTTGCTGTCCAATATTTTCTATACGCCCTAAACAGGTTGAAAAGCAATAATTGTGTGCGATAATAATGCTTGGATATAAACTCTGAAAGTCAAGGACAATAAGTGGATCACTGTAAAACATTGCTTCTGGCTCCATTATTAGTGGAAGTGCCTCCATAGCTCTCATAGATGCTCTTTGCAACGGTGAAGGAGATACCGGAATGTAATTGAGTGGCTTTGCAAGCCGTAACATTATTGATTCAACTCGGTACTGAGAACCACGAGAAAAAACTTCGTAAAATTGGATTCCAAAAAGCCGAGCATGCTCACTTGTTCGTCCAATAATGTCAAGTTGTTCGAGAATCCTCAAGATACCTAAAACTTTAACACTGTAATGTTGAACAACTTTCCAACGTGATCTTGGATTCTGCCTCTGTTTCTCATTCGTATCCTTCACCTTTTCTTCTTCATCTTGCGGCTCAATCCACCAGTTAGATAATACTTTAAAGGACGGACAGGGAACTCTCTCATTCATCACACTATGCATAACATTTTCATACGTATACGTAAGCAGCGCTATTTCACTTCTCATAATTCGCCAAATGTCGAGGACAATACGACCCGGTAATTTAACATCCGCTAATGTATTAAGATCCGACGGCTGAGATTCCCACTTACATTGTACGCTTGGGATTCGAGAAATCCGTTTTGCTAAATTGATCCCAAGTCTAGAGGCTCGCTGAAATATATAACCCCAAGATAATGATTCTATTTCCCAACCGATAAATATTTCGGGGTCGGTACGTGTTACTAAATTTACAAATGCTTTATATAATTCCACTTCATTTGATACAAATGTCTTGGTAAATGGCAACGACGATCCGTAATCATACCCATAGTTGTTGTTTCCTTCCGTTGCGACCGCTATAAAACCTAAATAACATACAACAAATACGCTTTGAATTAGACACTTTATCAACTAGGATTTCATCAACTATTAACAAGAACGTTTTTTGGTGTTGTCATGAATTACAATACCTATTATTTAATTATAAATAAAATATACAGAAAAAAAATTAACTTGAATCAAATAAATAATTTTGAAGAACTTTATCATCTTGATTTGAGTAAAAAAATTCTTAATTTAAACTAAGAAATTTTAGATAAAAATTTACAAGTGGGGTCAACCATTTTAATTTTAATTTTTTGGAACGAAATTTCTATTTAATTTTATTGATAAATTTTTTTTTTCGAAAAATACATAAAAAAACGAACAATTAAAAAAAAAAAAAGTTGAAAATTTATAAATTTTTTTTGAGAATTTGTTAAAATTGTGATATTTAACTTTTTTTTTTTTTAATGGTTCGTTTTTTTTATGTATTTTTCAAAAAAAAAAAAAAAAAAAAAAAAAAATATATATCGAAAACAGGAAAAAAGATAAAATAGAAATTTCATCCAAAAACATGAGCCAAAATTTTTTCCAACTTTTGGAGACAAAAAAGCTATTGAAATATTTATTTTTTTCTTTTACGACATTTTTTATCATAAATGCGCTGTAAAAACAAACAGAATCAAAAAAAAAAATTGAAAATGGCTCAAAATGGGTTTGACCCCACTTGGAAATAATTACCAAATTTTTTTTTTCAATGTTCAAAAAAGAATTACATTTTTTCTTTTTTTCTACTAATTTTAAGTTTCATTTTTACGCTCACTGATAATGCTAATGCCTATTGCGTACTAATTAAAATCACAGAAAGTGTTAAATAAATAAATAAATAAATAAAGTTATGTAATAATGAGCTGCACGCAAGAACGTCCTTATAAGTAGTAAAATTCTAAATTACCATGTTCAAGTGGTTTAATTGAGGAGGTTGGTGGAACATCACTCTGTACAGCATAAAATAAAGCAGAAATAGAATCATGTTGTGGATCTGGTAATAAATCATCACGAGTTACGACATGTACTTCTACACATAACACTGTTATAAATTGATACTGTAACAATAAAACAGAAATAAAAATTATAGGTATATATATATATACATATTATCTTTTATTTAAAATTTTTTTTTTAAAGATTAATTTAAAATTTAATAAAAAGGTAACAATAGACAAAAAAAAAGAGGTATTAAAAAAATTCAATAATACGTACCCTCGTCAGAGCTTTCGCTTTCTGTCTATTCTCATTCTCCACATTACTTCTATCTGAATGCGTTAAACATTCAATTTGTCCGCATGAAATTCCAAAATGTTTCGACTGTTCACTCTCTTTAAACAATTTCGATTTACCGAGTATACTTAATAAAGACGGATCAATATAATCGTCGAGGCTGTCGCCGAGGGTATTATTAGAATTTTCGTTATCATGTTGTTGTATTAATAAACTTTTTTTTCCATTATCCCCTGAGCTCGTATATTTTTCAACGGCACTTGAACAATCTACAACAGTGTAACCAGAACTATCGCTTCCAGAATTTAAATTTATAATATTTTCAGTCGTTGTTTCGAGAATACTTGAATTAATATTAATATTAACATTATTTGAACGTTGCTCTGATTCAATTAACGGATTGTCGTATTTTTTATGTTGCTCAAATGTTTCAATAACATCTTGAACTGTTTCTTCGTCTTGAGCTATTTCTTCTTTTTCTCCTCCTTCAATTCCCTTATCTCTGTATTTATCTTTGTCTTTGACGTTATTTTTGTCCTTGTCTCTTTTCTCGAGTTTAATACGTTTTTTTGCCAAATAATCCCGAGCCCTGACCCACTTTATCACACTTGTCAACGAAGGAGGTAAAATTAAAGGTGTAATAACCACAGATGAATGTCCAGCAAGATTTTTTTTAATATTACATGATTTAAAAACTCCTCCACTTCCCTTTGATGATGAATTAAATTCATTTATTTTCATCCTACGCCAGCGATTAATACCCGTAATATTATCAAGACTTGATTTAAAATATGATAAATCGGCTAATCCTTTACCAGGTACTTTTAATAATCTGTGAGCTACCTCTTTGTGACCTGGCGCATCTGATTGATTACTAAAAAACGGCTGCAAGTTACGACACTTTGGTATGCTATATAATTCCATTGTGTCAATTATTCTTCCAACAGACGGTGGTTTTAATTTCGGAATAATTGTTACTTGTTTTTCCGAGTTTGACAGATTCTTTTTGTACTCACCAGATGATTGATTCGTCTGTCGGGTAAGTTGCGAGCTCAAGTATTGTGTGAATGTTACATTACACACGTCATCTTGCTCCTCGAGATTTTTATCATTGTCGAATTTCGATAAAGGTGAAAATTCAAGTTCTAAATTAGCTGCAGACTGCTCAAATATCACAGTATCATCATCACTAGATTTTTCTAATTCATTATTGAGCATTTCATCAGTATCTTCTGTTAATTTTTCACCTTTATCAGTATTATCAATATCACCAGCTTGATTGCGCCAACTTTTATCAAGTCGATCGTCTTGTTTGCTCGACGAAAAAAATAAATTTTTTCTCACGTTGGCTTTGACACTTGGTGATAAATCACGATTACATTTTTCAACATAATTATTATCATTTGAAGCTGTAGCGCTGCATTCACCACCAAAACTGGTGGTACTGGGAATGGGGTTTAATCTATTGAAGAAAGAAGAAAAAAAAACTAAATAAATTTAATAAAAAAAATTAAATTAAATTTCCTACACCTCAGACGCGAATTAATAAATAAATATGCTCCGTTATCACTATCGCCCAGCTGTCTTTTTCGGTATCTATATTATTAATTCGCCTAAACGTTTGCAGTGTAGCAATTTAAAAAAAAAAAAAAAAAAAAAAAAAATTTTTAATAAATAAAAATAACGAAAAAAAAAAAAATTAACTTAAAGACTCACATCTCGAACTCACCCGTCTGTTGTCGTTCATCATTTGCCGTCAGCATTTGGCAACTGTCACCTGAAACTAAAACAATTTTTAAACAATTACCCAGAGAAATAACATCAACTGGAGCACGGAATAAAATAACAATAATAATAATTACCTCGGCGCTTGGTGGATGTCACAGCCGAAGAAAGCAATCTCCTCCGTCTCCTCGGTGTGACGCAGCTGTTTTCATTATCAAGACAGTCCTCGGCTCGACTGTGACTGTAGGTACGATTATGATTATCAATCGTTGGTTGATCAGAAGAAGTATGTTCGAGTTTTCGTACCTTCGGTGACGTGATAATTATTTTCAATGGCGTATAATTGCCCGAGAGACCGGAAGATCTAGAGGTGGTGGCCCTGGTGGGCGATTGATAATAAATTTTATTATCAGTTAAAGGCATACTGTGTTTAGTCGTAGGTCTATTAAATAAACGTTGAGTTGCTCGATCTCTGGCTCCTTGAAATAAATCCTCCTCCCCGGGATTAACTTTATCTCCTCCGGTCTCCTCGTCGCTGTTGATGTTTTTGCGTTTACGAGGAGTTACTGTTGCCTCGCGCCGTTGAAAGTGCTTTCTCGGTTTATAGTCGCAAACACGTTTCTCCCGGCAGTCAAGAGTTATATCCGTATCCGATTCAGAATCAGTGGAGCTCAAATCCGCCGGGCCATCGTACGCCGGTATCGTAAATCGATTATTTACGTCGGTCTTGAAACGTTTTCCGAATCTCTGGCTTTTGAATCGACGTGTGTACCCGTAGTATTTAAGCACACTCGGCGTAAGTCGCTGGAGAATAACACGTGGCTGCTGTAATTGCATGAACCCGGTGGTAATGTGAGCTGGCTTCCACCCGCAGCCTTGCGGTTTCAGTGGATATAATCCAATACCCTCCAGGAATTTTTCTTTGGCTTGTTTACTGCCAAATTCTTGATCGCTTACTGCCACGCGGGTAAATACCATTCGCTGATCAATACTAAGTGTATGAATTTTAGTGCGATAACTTGTTAACATTCTGTAAGTTCGTACCAATCGATTGTCATCGGAGCTCTGGCGGCTTTCTACCATCGAGGCTGGCAATAATGAGGATGTTGTTGGTGCTGGATCAACTGTTGAAGGAACAGTAATAATACTATTACTATTAGCTTTGATAATATTATTTGAATTTAAATAGGATTGTCTTGGTAAATTATTATTGTTATTACGTTTGCGTTTGCATGTTGATTCACTGGATCTTGGTGGTTCTTTTTCAGTAAATTTTGTTAAAAGTTCACCGGCTAAACAAGATTTTTCTTTTATATTCTTATCAATTGGTATTGTAGATTCATCTAGAACTGTAACATCCTTTAGGTTCTTATCTAACTTACTTTCCATTTCCTGGATATTGTCCAAAGAAAACTGTTGCTGCTGCTCTTTAATGTCACGGTTAAATTCGGTTTTTGTTGATTTACTGCTATTTTGTCCTGATACACAAGTGAATTTCGTTGCCAACTCTTTAACTCGTTTTCCCGATTTTTTATTCGGTAAACTAGCTGCTGCAGTAGTAGTAGTAGTAGTAGTAGCATTACCACAACTATCAATAAAAGTTGAAATAGAAGTTGAAGTTGAAGTAACGGGAGTAAGAGTAACAGTCACCGTACCAAAACTAGATGATCTTATCCTTGGGACATCTTTAATTGGGTTTATATCTTTAAACGTGCTCTTTGAATATTTTTTATTTTTTTTATCATTCGATGTCTCATTTTTATTTCTTATCACCCCGTTTACATTTACGTGAGATAACTTATCCGTATTCCCATTACTATTCTCTGTAAAAACAAAATTTTCATCAATAATTTTGGTGTTTAACTTTTTGCTGACACAACTGTCTGGCGCTAACTTCTCCTCTGAAACAAACTCAACGTCATTATCACTGCTGGAGTATTCATCGCTGTCCGATATAACTATTATCTCATCATCGTGTTTTTTATTAATACAACTACTAGCAATTACATCCCCATTAAATTTTGTTTCACTGTCATTTTTATTACCAATTGATTTATATGAGTCTGTTATTTCACATTTTTTGATACTACCCACAGAAATTTCATCTTTATCTATTATTTTTTTATTATCTTGTTTTTCACCATCTTTTACTTTTTCAACTTGCTGCTCTTTTTCTTTTTCTAATTCTTGATTTTCAACCCCAGTCTTTTTTTCTTGTTCTGCTATTTCTGGTTCTGGTTCTGGTTCTGGTTCTGGTTCAGCCTCTTCCTCTTCCTCTTCCTCCAGCACCTCCGGCTCCTCTTCATCACACCCACCCTCACCCTCGACCTCGCCGGCACCTACTCTTTCGGTCTCACCCTCACCCTCACCCTGGCATTCAGGTTCTACCGCACCCTCACCCTCGTCACCCTCAGTAAAGTTCTCCCTTTGCTTTTCTGCTTCTTCTTCTTCTTCTTCTTCGCTCTTCTCATCAAAATTTATTAGAGGTACTCGTGTATTTGTCTCGAATATAAATACCTGATCATCAAATCTAACACATTTTTTAACTCCAGATGAATTTCCGAATTTTTGTTTCACTGAGCTGGCATTGGCTGCTTCACTACCAAATTCAAACTCAACTAAACTTGAATTAACATCTATTTTACTTTTATTACCGCAGCCATTACTGCTATTTAAATATTGATTAAATTCGTTTAATTTAATGCGAACCAAACGGACCGACAATTCCCGGCATCGAAACACTGATTCCTTTGAAATATTTTTACCATTACTGTCATCGGTGTAATTATTTTCTTGTTCAACTCCAGACTTACTACCAGTATCAATATTTAATTTATCTTTTTGTACTTCTTCACCGTCACCATTTATTTCTTCTTCTTCTTTATTTTCTCCAGCTTTAACTGCTTCCTCTGGATGTTTTTCAACATCCGGAATAGAGTTACTATAAATGGAACACTCATGACTATCGATATTCTCTTTGTCACTATTAAACACTACTTCCGTATAATCTTCTTTAAACCGCAATTTTATTTCTTGTTCATTAGAACACTGATTATCAGTAATGGTAAGAGAAGATTCAAACGTAGATTGTTCAACAGACGATTTAACTTTCTCATTTACCTCAAGAAGTACTTCGCAATAAGAGCCAGCAGTACCAGTTGTGATTTTATCTTCGATTTCTGGCTCAACTAACTTAACGTCCGTTTTTTCATTTGTCAGTTTAGCTTCTGTTCCTTCGTGATCATCACTGCCGTCAGCTCCCAAACTTTCAATAATATTTTTATTGTCTGAACAAAATTTATCAGTGATTGCTTCAACTTTATTACAATCAGTGTTGTTCTCGATGGCAGTAACAGTGGTTGATATTTCATTTGACTGAGATAAATAATTACTCCGTCCGCCGGCAGCTTCGCAGCCTTTATCATCTATCAAATTATTGTTGACAATGGAATTTAATACAGGTTCAGTATCAATACTATTGTCTACATTACCATTATTATACATATTATTCATTGATTTTTCAATACTCACCAGTGATAGTATATTATCCATTAATTTAATAACTTCAGTATCAACATTTACCTTATTTTCATTATCATCAACTGTTGCTATTGTTTTAACTGACTGTTGTTCATTGTTGTCATTTTGATTCAATATTTCTGATGAAATATTTTCTAAATTTTTATCTTGACTTATTGCGCAATCAGAGTTAATTTCATTTCGTGATTCTTGATTATTCCAGCTGTTTTCATACGCTGTAGTATTTATAGAACCAGGTGACGTAAATTTAGTGAGTTTTTCATCTTCTCCACCCGCATCTTTGTCATTACCATTTACACTGCTGTCGTCATCACCATCAGCATCGATTTTCATAGGTTCATTAAATTCCAGATCGATTTCATTATTCGGTTTAATTATAACAGGATTATCAGGAGCCTCAGCTTCAATGTCCACTAAATCAATACCCTGTTTTGGGTTTAATAGAAGATTTTCATCAGCTTGATTAGCCGTCTCAGTGTTTCCATTGTTACTTTTTTCAGCTTTATTATTATCTCCTTTGGTCTTGTAAATTTTTCTAATAATTGAAATTTTATTCGGAGAGTACTTGGTCTTGGTTTTTTCATCATCAACCTTGTTGTTATCACCACAAATATTATCTTCCTTTGACAATGATAGTAATTGATTATTGAGTGTGTTATCATCAAGATTAATGTCATTCAAAATCAGGGCAGAATTGATCATTTGAATAATTTGTTCCTCGTCAAAGTAATCTTCAAAATTCAGCTGTTCGCTTGATAAATTATTTAACATTGCGGAGGTAGAAAATTCAAAGGCTGACGAAGACGAGGAAGAAGACGATGATGATACGTAATTACACTCAGTTGACGTATGATCCCTCGGATTAAATTTGTGAGAGGTGATTGAGTTAAACGAATCGTCAGGCTGTACAAATTCATTCAGCGGTTGACTTTTTACAACAATTTTATCTGTAATACTCGTTAAAGAAGATATGCTATCATTTAAATCATTAAGCCCGTTTATCAAATTATTATCCAAAAGTTTGTCGAGCTCAGCTGGGGTTTCTGGTGAATGAGACGAGGGAACATGAGAGGGAGATAATATTCCAACAGATATTTCAGGCATTGAACTTTCAGTTATCGTCTCCAATGATTTCTTTTGTAAACTTTCCGAGTTAGAATCCTCTTCAAATAGACACTGCGGTATTTCGAGACTGATTGCATCGATAGTATAATTTTTGCCAGCATAAAAATTAGCTTCAGCAATAGCTTTGGTATATTGTTCGGATTCCTGTGATGAATTTGCCGTACAATCAACCAAAGATATCCGTTCCTCCTCGACAATACCACCGGCGGCTGTATCAAATATCTCATTAGCAACTGCTGCCACATCATCCTCGTCCTTGTAAATTGAATCACACAAATGTACATCAAGTGTCGTATCAAACTCGCTGAATTGTTGTACTTGTGATGTATTTGAAATAACATTTTTATCATTATTATTTGTAACAACGGAATTATTATCAATAACATTATCAGTGTTATTATTATTACTATTATTATTTTGAAAAGTAATCAATAAATCTTCCGGTGACGTGGTGTCGACTTCTGATTCACACACTGATTTGACATTACTGGCTGCTGAACAGATTTTTATTTTGTACGTTTTTGGAAGAGTCTCGACGTGACGTATAACAATAGGCTTCTGTCGTATCACTGGAGCATTATCGCCTTTATAGACTGGAGATGACAGTGATTTTGCAGTTAAGAATCCCAAGTCGATATTTTTTCTGCTAATCGAACACCAAATTTCCGGACGCTTGCGTGATTGAATAGACTCTGACTGTGAGGACGTAATCAAATTTAGCTGTCCATTGGCTACAGAACAAGCATCTGTCGATTCGTTATCCATCAGTTGGTTATTAGAATTATTAGATTTAACGTTATTATTAACCCGACTCCTCAAACGTGGTTTATCTATTATTGATGACCAAGTCTTAGAAGACTTTGAAGACCTAAATAGATGAGGAGTACTTTTTTCACTGTGTATCTTAGATTCTTTATTAATACCATTGGCTATTACTTTTTCATTCAAACGTTTTATTTTCTTTAGCCTTCTACGCTTACTTTTCATCTCACGCGGCTGAACAAAGTTCTCGTTAAAACTTTCATCTAAATTACTTTTATTTTCGTCCTTTATTGAAACAGTACTGTGACTTCTGTTTCCCAATTTTAAAATAATTGACCGTTTCTTTTTACTCGCAGTACCGTCTTGAGACATCTCTTCAAAAACTCTTTTTATTATAACCGGGCCGTCATTTTTTTGCTGTTCTTGATTCTGCTCTTGTTGTTTTATCGCTGTTGTTGTTGCGGTGGCTGTTGCTGTTATTATTTTATTATTATTATCTGTAACTTGATCATGGTTTTGTGTCGATGAAATTTGTGATGATTGTGTTGAGGTTGAATCATAACTTTTATTGTTATTTAATAATAAAATATTAGTTTTTTTAATATTATTATTATCTTTATAAATTTTTTTATTTACTTTAACTACATTATCATTATTATTTAAATTATTATTATTATTATTATTATTATTAATAATATTGTTGTTGTTATTATTATTATTATTAATATTAAAATTATCGTTATTGTATGAATTAACTAATTGAGCTGGCGTATTAATTTTATCTATATTTTTAACATTAAAATTATAATTGACCATGTCAATTTCACTACTGTCACAAGTGTAATTAACATTATCAACGTGATCTATCACAACAGAGGATGCATCTCGGTTAGCTTGAGTATGTTTAGGTTTAGATTTATTAATAACAATATTAAGCTTATCTAAAAGCACTATTGGCAACCGACAACAGTCTTTAGTGCATACTGAGGTTGATATTGCAGGTGCAGTACCACGTTTTCGTTTATCAATAACCCAAACTTGATCCTCCGTAAATACATAATCCTTAACAAAAGCACTGCGATATGATGAGTAAAGACAGTGTCGATGTTTGTTCTGCCCGTAGGGCACTCCACTATGTGCATTCACTGATGAGTAATAAGATAAATAACGTGACTGATGTTTATTATCAACTATTTTGGTCTTTTCACCGTCGGTTGGATTATTATCAACCTCGTCTGGATTTTCAACAACGCTAGATAAATGATCCATTTCACCGTTGTAATACCCTCTTGAAGTTTCAACTTCTGTCGAGGTATTTACATGTCCAATAAGATCGCTCGGTGAAAAATTACTCGGAGCACTCGGTGAATAATCATCGAGTGAGCACGGTGATTTAGTTGACTTTTCTTTAATACCAGACCTAAAGGAACTTGTTTTAGTTGTAGTTGTTGAAGCGAGAGTCGCCCGAGTGTCTGCAGAGAGACGAGTTTTACTAGTACTATTACTATTACAAGTAGAGCTTGCAATAGTAGTGGAAGTATTATCTGAATTTTTAACATTCCTTGAGTTTTCAATAAATAGTTTAATTTTGTCAGTCGTACCCGTACGATCAGTAGCTCTTATTTGTCTATTATTATTATTGCATATCGTTGTATTATTGTTTTTACTATTAACATTTTGTGTAACATTGTCTATTAAGTTATTTGGTAAATTATCGTTATCAGGAACTGGAGATACCGTAGTAGTATTATTATTATCACTAGTAAATACTTGATTAGCTAAATTTGCAGGACCACGTCGGAAATAACCGCGCTTACGTGCCATCATTGATTCACTGAGGGTTGCCCGTCTCAATATTTGTTTTCTCGGTCTTACAAAACCTTTTTTCTTTAGAACACGTTTCGGAATAAACTTCAAGTCCTGCAATTCCTCCCATCTGGCAACTAAGTTACAATTATAATCAGAGCTATCAGCAGCGGTTGCTAGCTCCCTGCTACTACTAAACTCTTTACTGTTATCATATTTACTTTTTAGAGTATTTACTTTACCGTCGGGTTCTTGTATGTTGGGCGTAACATTTTCCGAGGATAAATTTCGGGTGTCATTTGTTGGTGGCGTTATTGCGGTTGTTCCTGTTGTACTAGCAGCCTCTTTACTTGTATTATCATTATTTAATTGTTGACTTTGTGAATTAGAGTACACTTGACCACACTTATCATTGCTATCTAATCTTGTATTATTATTATCAACACAACTATCACTCTCACGAAAATTTTTATAAGCTATAGGTACAAGTTCACTACCAAGCAAACTATCGTATTGATCTTTCAGCTCCGCCAAATCAGACTTGTCCATTTCGGCAGTTTGGGTAAAACAGGGGTCACCGTTTAACACTGCCTCTAGTGGTACGCACTCATTATTACCGTTATCAACAATTAAATTAATACCTATAGAGGATTCATCCTCATCGCCTTCCAGCAGCGAATTTAATCCCAAAGTAGTTTCATAATCCGAGTCAAACTCTGATCCAAGTAATTCAAAATTCATATTCACAAACTCGTCGATGTTATCCGCGTCGGTGGGTAAATAAAAGGACCATGCATCTTGTTGTGACATTGGCGAACAGTTTGATGATGAAGTACCCTCCTCCATAATAAATGCTTCGTCATCATTACAAGGTAAATTTGTGTTAAACACACGTACCCTGTTGGCGTAATCCGCGGTTGAAATAGGTGCTTGATATTCTGGTATACGTTTAACTTGATGCTCGTACTTAATAATGTTTTCGTCCTCCTCAGACTCAAGGAAGCTCAATAGATCACCCGCACCATCCAATTGTGGTAGCTGAGATTCCTCTGAGTTTAGACTCTCAGCATCCGTTGTATCGGCTCCGATAATAGGTCTATT
Organism: Cotesia congregata; assembly: GCA_905319865.3. NCBI lineage: Eukaryota > Metazoa > Arthropoda > Insecta > Hymenoptera > Braconidae > Cotesia > Cotesia congregata. The sequence goes on along the minus strand of CAJNRD030001117.1, from coordinate 5,317,326 downwards.
AATATTTGTTGTTTCAGTTGTATTAATAGAACCTGGATTATTATAGTTATTGTTATGATTACCATTATCGTTATAATTATTATTACTATTATTAATATTGTTAATTAAGTCTATATTATTAACAGGAACAAGTTGACTAGGTGGTGACTTGTCGGGGTTTGAGCCCCACGGACTCATTGAATCAATATCCAAACACGTAAGGTTGAAATCAATAACATCGTCATCTTCGTTATCACTTTTTATTTCCTCGTGATCAAACGCTGAAGTTTGGGTACCCAGAATACTATCATTATCCACAGGGCCGTGTTTCTCTGAGTCACGCGCTAAGTCCATAAGTATTTCAATTAATGGTATGTCTTCGGAATCCACTGAAAAAGAAATAAATAAATAGGATTTTAATTAAATAACAAGATTATCTTGCAACTTGGCAATATAAAACTTTTAGATAAATATATATATATATTAATTAATATTAATAATAATAATTATAATTTCCTTTTTAAAATAAGTAAATAATGATAATCTATATTATTGAGAGAATAAGAAAAATTTTATTTGTAGGATAGTCATATGATAAAATCGGTTTTTTTTAGTGAAATTTAGTGTCATTGCCATGGTCTTGACTTGAATTTGTGCATTTTCAAGGTTTCATTTCATTCTCACCAATAGTCAATTTATTATGATAAGTATTTAGGCTGCATTCGAAAATGCTCTATCCCTAGATACATAATTAAGAAATGACTTTGTATCTTGTGAAATATTGACATTTTTAAAGATATAAGCTCACCCCGACATTATTACACTCATTGAGACCTTTCATTTGAGTATCCACATCAATTTTTCATATATTTTATATATATTATATATATATGTATATATGAAAAATATATCAAAATGCATGTGGGTACTCAAATGAAAGCTCTTGATGAGTGTAACATCAGGGTGAGCTTATATCTTTAAAATATATATATGTATATATGAAAAATATATCAAAACTTCATGTGGCTACTCAAATGAAAGCTCTTGATGAGTGTAACATAGGGATGAGCTTATATTTTTAAAAACGTCAATATTTCAGAAAGTACAGTGCAATTTAACAAAAGTCATTATTTAATAAAGCAAAATTTTAATTTTTTATAGTTCATAAGTCACGGCAGTCACATAGTAACTGCAAGGTTACTAGTATTTGTTGAAAAGAATACTATTTTCTATTTAAATTAAAAAAAAATAAATAAATCAATAAATTGAATACTTACAAATACTAGTTTCGTTAGTTAATTGTGAAGTTTTAGATTCTTGAGAAAGTTTGTTAGAATTGAGACTTGAAATTTCGTTGATATGCTGAGTCAAATTCAAATTTTGCGAATTCAAATTCGGTAAATTAGAGTCATTCATCAGTTGATCGTCGTTCAGTGTTTCAATCGGATATGACGATTGATTTAAACTAGCAGGCGAGTACGAGGAAGAAGGTGAGGACGCGGATGAAAGTGTACTTTCATCGCACTGCGATACCATATAAAGCCGACGATTGAATCTTTGCTGTTGATACAAATCATTGTCTGTGAGACAATAAGGCGGTCTTCCTGGACTTTTTGGGTTGACAAGTTGGGAATCTTCACAAGCGAGACCAGCTTGTGCTCTTCTAGCACGTTCTTCTTCCCAAATTGCCGCAAGTCCTGGATTCAACTCAATTCCCCGTTCCAGGTCTTGTCTATTTAAGATATCTGATACTAAACCGTCTACCTCTAATTCACAAATACTTTGTCGTTCAACACACGCTGGAAGATAATCAAGTTCATCGACCGGCGTAATTATACCGCCGGTAGTAGCGACACCACCGCTACTGCTACTGTTACTACTAGCAGCGTTTGATGATTTAAACTCCGAATGAGATTGCGTAATGCGCCGCCGATATTTTACACTTGATAAATTGATCATACTCATTCCGTGTAAATTGTAATCCATCATGAATTGAAGGATAAACGGTATGTGGGCCTCATGTGGTTGAAAACTTTGATTCAACACCGATCCATTCTGTAAATAGTATTCCATTTTCGGGTTTATTAATAATCGTGATAATAACAACGATAAAAATAATGATAATAATGAAAATTGTCGTGAAACTTTTATCGAAATTTATAAAGAAAGATTCAAGCAGACGAATAACAAATGAGAAGAGATGAGGAAAAAATAAAAATGACTAAATGGTCTTTTACTCTTAAAATTAGAACGTAAGTTAAGTATTAATGATAAATTCTGTGAAGAATGTCAAGGTAATTTATTATTGACCGAACTTACTTGTAGCAAATCGATAGCTTTCTTCATTATCGCTGGATTATAAAAAGATATTTTGAAGAATTGATGCTCTCTCCGGTGATAACCGTAAAATGGTCTACGCAAATAAATAAACAATAATAATAATAATAGTAGAAATAATAATAATTAGCGTCATTGTGATAACAAACGCCTGAATTGATAGCTAATAAACAAGACTATAAACAATAACCTTTTTCAAAATCATTGTTTAGTGTTTGCATAATAGTTTGACTTACATTCCAGCGACTCGTTGTACTTGATAGACATGCTGTGTGTTTGAGTTCGCTGATCCTAGGGATATATTGATCGCTGCATCCAAGGATGCAGCTAGTCTATAGGCAAGGCCATCAGCATTATCATCCCCCGTGAATGGTACGTACAGGTATGGAAACACGCCGTGTAAGTGTAAACATGTCTTTTCACCTATTTAATTAATTACAAACAATGAAAGTTTATAATTATTATTCATTTTAAATTTCAATTTTTAATTAAAAATGGGCAGCAACCTTCATTAAAATCAATCTTGTAACTGACTAATGATTTAGTTATTAATTGAGTTGGTAATTATATATAGTTTGAAGAATTGTGTGAAATATTAATTATAACTTTACTTAAGTATACTTAATAAACTGGTAAGACTACATAATTTATTGCAAATCATCAAAGTCTAAAATAAGATATAATAAAAAAGGAATTTCTTTTCAATTAATAATCAATTTTTTAACTTTACTTTTATTAAAATAAAAATAATTATAATCAATCGAAGATTTTGCAATCAGTTCACATGAATTAATAAAATAAAGTTTTATATTTAATATTTTTTATACAAAACTACTTTTACGATAAGTATCTTACGCAACACTATTTTTCAATGGCATAATAAATTAATTTCATTATTTCAAACTGATATTACACTTTAATTTATACTTGATACACAGCGGAATTTAAAAATTTTTATTATTTTTCTAGTTAATAATTTATTACAGTAAGACTGACAACTCAATAAATTTTTAGCTTTCTAATAAATTTCATGCTTTCTATAAATTTTATTGAGATAAATATTGTCTTTTTTATCATCAGATCACAAGATTTGATATTTTAAAAATTTTTAACCACTCACTAAAATCATAAACTTAAAAGTTTGATACACAATAGACACTTAGCCCATTTCAACTTAAAAATTTAAATTAATTCTAAAACTAAGAATAAGAGTATAAATTACCTGTATGGGTAGTACCAAAGACCCGTACAATAGGTACATGTTTTATTTCAGTTCCACGAAATTCTGAAAATGTTGGATCCAGCTGAGGCAATGGCGTTGCCTGATAGCTGTCCGCATTAACCAAACGCACGGAAAACATTTGTTTTTAATGCCTGAAAAAAACTAAATTAATTTATTAGTTAAAAAACTGTCTGTTAATCACGGCTAATCTGATACAAAAATAAATATTCATATAGATAGTAGATACATAGAGTGTAGTAGTAAGAATAACAGTGTAGAAAAATTATAAATAGAGTTTAGTATTGCTAAAACGCTAATGCATTTAAAAATATTTAGTTATTTATTTATTAATATAGTAGAGTAAATCTTTAATAATTTACAGTTTTGATTAACAATCATGTGTTATATCATTAGGTAACCCATTATCTTTATATATTTACTTCAAGTCATAGAGACCTTGGGTTTTACCGAATTCAAATAATAATACGATAAACTTATTATTTTATTATTATTCCTCTTACTTTTACTCTGCGTACAATGACCAACTCCCATACCCGTTAATTTTATTTTACTACATTTTATTTCATCTGATATTTTTATGATCAATAATAAGAATAATAGGAAAAAATAAACACGCGATTTATCAAATCACGATGTATATTAAATAAAAAATAAAACAAAAGTACAGTATGTCATAAAATGGATAAACTTTACAAACGGAAATGAGATAGTGTAGCTGTAATTGTAATGATAATGACAGTGCCAATTGAAATTTTAAATAACTAAATTTTCTAAAGTGTTATTACGAATTGTAAAATAAAATAAATATACTAGCGTGTTTGATTTCATTTAGAGTATTTTAATAAACTAATTTCAGGATAATAATTTAATTATTATTTACCAGTCATATTAAACAATAAAGTAAAATAAATAAAAAAAAAAAATAATAATAAAAAGCGAATGAATAAACTATTTATAATATAAATTTTTTTATCCAATAGCTTGCTTCAACTTTAGCTTTAGATCTTTTTTCATCCTGAGTCTAGTATTTTATTCAACTCGCATACTTTTTTGCGTCCGGTACTATCATTAATCACCGTCACTCGGTACGTTAATTTTTTATTACAAATTTTGACATTTTCCAGAGAAACTGTTTTGTAAATAAAGCTGTCAATAATAATAGACATTACGATAACATGGATGCATAATACCCCAGTCTTCGGTCTATTGATTAATTTTAAATAAAAGCCAGTGTCTAATTTAAAACATTGCACAGGTGAACGAAGACAGTACAATGAGAAACACAAGATGAAAAGAAAAACGAAAGATAAGACCAAGACCAAGAAGAAGAAGAACAAGACGAAAAAAAATATATTGTATATATATATATATATATAAAGTAAAAAAAAAATAAGAAAAAAAAAAGCAAGACCAACTACCAACGAGTACGAAGACAAAGACGAAAGAAGAATAAGAAGAAGTAGCGTTTTATTTGCTAATATGTCTAATAAAATAACAAAACGTCGACAAGAGGGGAATTTTTACAACTTTTTTATGCCCAGAAAAATATAAAAATATTTTTTCTTGATAGATAATTTTGTAAAAGTTATTCGTACTCCGGGAAACTTCACCCATAATAGTTTATCTCTTTAGTTAAATTTTCAGTACACATTGTACTTATATAAAAAAAAATCACAAGCGACATTTCAGTGTAGAGTAAACTAGAACAATCCATTATAAGAATGTCCGTCAAGCCACTGATGCCAATTAACACCTGAATAGTTTATTATATCAACAACCCTAATGGTTTGTAATATAAATACCAAAACTAAAATAAAAATAAATAAATAAATTAAAAAATTATCAAAATAGATTAATTAAAAATAAAATCTCACCTTATTTACTATCTAACAGACATGACTCCGCGTCTTATGCGGCACATCTGCAATAAAAAATGTGAGCGTAAAATCGCGCACAACGTTTTTGAAAAAAAAAAATACGTTGAGAAGAAATTTCTTTCTTTTATTTTTTTTCTCTTTCTTTTTTTTTTCAGCTACTTCTTTTATTTTAGCTTACGACATAAAACAAACGTGTTGTGTGAACAGAACATGTATGCTATATATGTATACACATATATGTATATGTACACATATGTATATACAATATATTAAAGCAACCACGGCAGAGTTTCAATATTGTAATAAATATATATTACCACCCAGTGTTCTAGTATTCTCAACCTGACATATTATATTTTCATTACAACCGGTGAACCGTGGAACCTTGGATTATTATCACGGTCCTTAAATAATACGATTAAATCCACCATATTCACCACAACTATTAAAATAAATAAAACCTCGACAGATCTAAAACAAAATAAAAATAAATAAATAATAAATTAACAACAACGAAATAAATAGCACTAGTGCTGACTAAGAGTTGAACTTAAAGTGTACTCCGTTAATTTAATACCTTTTTAATTTTAATAGACTTTTTTTTATTACATTCACTGGTAGGTATACACACCTCGTACTCATGAGCTTTCTCCGTCTTTCTCTTTATTCACTGCCTTTTCACCTTTCTCAATACCTTGTTCACTTCACTGTCGTATTAACTACAAGTACTAGTCAGGTATGATGAATACAATAATAAAAATAACAACAATATGTGTTATTAATATATTAAGTTGATGTTGTCTGTTGTGTTTAATTGTAGCTGTATGTAAATCGAATGCACATATTCCAATTTCCATCCAATAAAAACCAGGAAGGTATTATTTTTTTAGGTACGACGATCAGTTTAATTTAAGATGACGAGGACACTCCACTGTATATAACTCAACACTGTCAAAGCAATATAATGAAGAAAGTGAGAGAGTACCCAGTGTATAAAACTCACAGTATAATGTTAACAACCGTACGTACATCTATTGGCTGGTTTCATACACCGTCGGTGAGGAAACGGCTACGTAAACGTTATTCTGTTCGCGACAATGTTCTTATGTTGAATGTGTGTTTACGAGCGTCCTCTTCGACGAATCGGTACGCGCACGCGCAACTCACAATCTCTGTACCCGATTTGCCGTCGTGTGTAGTGTGTTGATGCTGATAGTTATTGTTGTTGTAGTAGTAACGTATAATTTAACGTGTAAGGCCGCTGCCCTTCTCCAAAATACAATCATCGAGAAAGGATTTATCAGACGCCATATTCAAATATCATGTGCCCCAAAACTGACGTTTTCCATAATATCAATGGCGGGCATTACACTTAGATGTCATTTATAAGTGTCAGTATTTTTTAATAAATCTGAAACAAAAACTATAATTACCTCTATGCTCAAGTTTTTTTTTTTTGTTCAAGAAAATTTTTCTTTTCAACAGAAATTCATAAATATTATTATAATGAATTTGACGTCTGGAAATTTTTATAATTTTATATGACATTAAAGTTAGCTGTCACTTCATAATTTAAAAAAAAAATAAATTTATTCCAAAAAATTATTTTTAAAAAATTGCATTTTTTTAAATTTCTAGATATCAACTTAAAAAAAATTTTTTTTTGTTATAATTTATTCATTAAAAAAATTATCAAATATCTGCTAAATTAATTTTCATAATTTTATAGCAATGAAATTGTTATGAAAAAAATTTAATAAAAAAATTTTACATGTAAAAAAATTTTAAAAATAATAAAATTATCCGACATTTTTGATTTTGCTTTATTAATAAAATTATAACTAAAAATTTTTTTTTTAATTTTTTTGTAATAATTTTTTTCAACAAAAAAAATTATAGAAATTTTCATAATTATTTTAAGTATAATTTATCTATTATAAAAATTTAAAAAATTGACATCTGTCAGCTAACATCAGTATCATATAATAATTTTTCTCATTGCTTTAAAATTTGAACTTGAAAAACTTCCATATTGATACATACATACTTTCGTTTATTAATTCCTCCATGACTATTATTATTATTATTATTATTATTATTATTATTTCCAGATACCAGTACTACTATAATCGGAATTAATAATTTGGGCAGCCAGCTTACAATAGTTGTCGTTGGTTGTCGTTTGTGACACGAAGACACGATTTTAATTATACAATCGCAGGTGCGCTCATGTATCATTGCGTAAATTCGCGCGCATCATATGGTGCGCCACGTGATTTAACGGCGCCTGCGCGTACCGGCTAAAAGCGCATGCGTCCATTTTTAATGTTGCGCTTGCGTAAACTTGAGTATAAATAATTTATGCAAGTCGTTGGTTGTGCAGCACGTGAGTTATCTCTTCTGTAAATCGATTTTTTAAGGGGGGTTAGAAACACCCTTTTTATTATTGTTAAATTATATGAGTTTGATTAGATATTTATTCGCAGATGCATGCAGACACGTACGGACCCAATGACATGCTACAGATACATAATACGTGTATGTATTGGTACGTTTAATGCGGGTCAGTTTATCTATCCAGCTTTTTATTGGGGTTCTGCCCAAGTGTAAGTAACATCACGTGTCGATGTGAATACTACAAGGATAATATAATACTGTTCTAGACTAGGGTTGCGATTGACAGTACACCATTGGGCTAGATATATTTCATCTAAGTATTTTTACTATTATTATTATTATCATCCTTGCCCGGAAGAAATTGCAAACCCTCGGCTGTTTATATATTTAGTTTTCAAGGGCTAAGTTGACAATTCGAGTGAACGCCTAAATATGATTATCTATTGTATTGAGGGATTATTGATGAATCGGAGAGTTTGTGTGGGTAATATCGTGCAAAGTGTAAGAACGATATTTGTCAACCACTCAAAAGTTAGTCATGATATTCGATCGTATTCTTCTATTGCTGACTTTAAAAATAAATTCACTTTTAACAATAATTATTTTTATTTAAAATTTTTATCCAATCACTTTATTGATCGTGGGTACTCAACCAAAAAACGAAATATTAGTAATATTAGCTTCAAGAGTCACGGCAGTAATATTTTGGGTATACCGTTGAAAAAAAGACCTGTTAGAAAGCGGAAATTGATATTTGATGATGGAGTGATTCCTCCGACGGGCGTAAGTTTTTTAATCTTCTTTTTATTATCTATCGGTTTTATATATTTAATAATTTTTTTTTTTTTTTTTTTTTCGTTTATTTTTTCTTAGTTTTGGAATATCAAAGCTTTGGCGACGGCGGAAGAGTATGATTTAGAAGGGCTTATGAAAGAACTTGTAATCCAAGATTTATATACTCCTAAAAAAATAAGTGCTTCTGCTAAATGTAAGTAATATTTTATTTTATTAATATTTTATTAATTACAGAAAAATACTATGAAAATTAATGTAGCAGATATTTATTAAATTTTAATAATTTTTTTTAAGAAATAAATTATGGGAAAAAAAAATTGACATGTAGAAATTTAAAAAAATTAAAAATCAATTTTTTTTAAATTATTTTCCGGAACAAATTTGTTTGTTAAAAAATTATTAAATGACTGCTAACTTTAATCTCATAAAAATACTTTGAAATAGCGATGAAAGTTTTAATTATATTTGTATTTTTATTTAATTACAGTGATACTAACATAAATGCATTTTATTTACGTTTTATTATAGCAACTATGATTATTATAGTTGTGTCTTTCTCAGCGTCGGATAGTTTTCAATTACAAACATCTTGTTTTGTATTGCTAACACATGGAAAGTGGTTTTGTACATATAATTACAATATTGAATGCGATTAAAACATTTTTATCTAATAGTTGTGTTTTCTGAACTAAAGCAATTACGAAAAAGTAATTAAGGGTGGCCTTTATTGTCTTCTGCCCCTGAATGTTAATTTTTGGCTATTGATACTTGATGTGCATGAATTGCAGGTGTTCAGTATGAATGGACAATTACGATTCACCCTCAGTGAGCCATTAATGGTATTTTTTTTTTTTTTTTTTTGTGATAACAAAATGGATCGCAAATAATAATTACATTTAAAAATGTATATTCACGCAAACTTTAATAATATTAGAACAAAAGTTTACGTATTAAATAAAGTATCGCTTGGAAACATCTTAAATCATGAAAGGCATAAATTAAGACGACCTTTCTAATGATATCAAATTTAATTACATCAAGTTATTTTATCAGAAAATATCGTTGGGAAAGTGGAAGTTTATTTTCTTGTAAGAGATAAGATTTTATGAATTATATATTGTTAATTCAAAGTCATAAAATAAAATAGAGGTACGAATTTTTAAAAACATATTTTTCGATTATAAAAAATAATAGATTTTGAATATTTATTCATGACTTTTATCTCCTTGGGAAATAGTGACTGGCAGAATAACTTTTAGTGAGGCTTAAATCTAAGGGAGATCGATTGATAACTTTTTTTTTTCTGCGTCACTCGGAAAAACCTTTTGAGAAAAAGGTGTTTAAAGTTTAAAGTATACTGCGGCATTCGAACACAAGTCTACGAGCTCAAGAAATTGAAATATTGACAACTTAATGAAAATATAGGAGTGCATTTATTCAAGTTTACAATCGAAAGATTATTTGTTTTATTTATTTATAAATAAAAAATAAAAATGTAACTGAATACTCGATATTATTTCAACCAGATGGTTTATTTCTGCGTCATAGATTGCCACTTTTGATTTTCGGCTTATTCATATTTGCACGAAATGTGTACTGGCATATTTCACAAGTATTTAAAGCATTTCTATAAGCTAAAGCTGGACTTACTTGAAATAGCAAAGAAGTTCTAATGAACCGTAAATAAAATATAATATCAAAAAAAGAATAGAAGAATAATCAGAAATAGCATAGATCATTAAAATTACCAGGTTCAATGGACAATATATTTTTTAATGATATATTCAAAGTGTGTTTTGAAAGGTTGAAATAAAAAAAAAATTGACTTCTTCACCGAGTTCTTAAAATAAAGAATATACATATAAAATTATAACAATAATAATAAAAATAATATCAGCGATCAAAGACGGAACTTGTAACCCTTAAGTGGAATTATTTTTCAGCTCTCAACATTTAATTAAGCAATTCTAAAAGCAAAACAAATGTTTATAAATGATATAGTATACTTTAATAAGAAATAATGTATAATAGAATCAAAGCTCCCAGGCTTATGGTTACCCTGAGATTATTTCAATTAAAAAATTATAAGAATGTAAATGCTCTTTCGACACCATTACATCTAACTTCCGTTGCGAGAAAGTCTCAAATGTATTCTATCTATTTAGATGTATTATAAGTGTATAGTTATGTGTGTGTAGATAAAAGTACAAGTATAAGTATATATAATACTTATTTCCTAGTGCAATGTATATATGGAATCGGATAAGTCTAGATTTCACCAACCAACATAACGGCACTTTTTGCTATCGATTTGTCGATCAATAGGTCTAGCCTACAAATTCGGATTAATACCTGTTACCTTTTTATCCTATCCCTTTCTCTCCTCATATTCTACTCTCAAGTATTTTATACGTATATATATATATATATCCATATTTCTATACATATAAAGTAGAAAATTAAAGATCACATGCATAACTCTTTATTTTTTTACTTTACTTTCCTCTTTACTCTATTCGAATCTTGTATTTTTTAAAATAATTTCCACACGTGTAAGCATTCTTAATGCTGAAATATTATCTGTCAATCATCGTTCTTAATGCAATCGAACCCAAAATAAAATGCTGCTGATAAAATCTATTATTATTCTACAAGTAACTTCAATGTATAAATATGTATTTATTTACTTTATTTTCTTCTAGGAAATTTGTAATGTTATGTTGTTAAATTTTAGTAATTTTAAATTTAGTTATTTTAGCGCATGATACGAATCCAAAGTACTTGATTTATTGGTTTTATATTGCGGGGTTACTGCTCCATTGTCAAAAAATGTATTTATATTACTCTGTTATTTTGTCACAGATGTTAATAATACTATTTATTTACTCTAACACGTGGTTAGTAATTTAATGGTGCATAAAGTTCTTTTCAGCGGACAATTGCTGGGGTGTTAAATGTCTGCTGATATAATAAATCAAATTTTCATTCGACTTGTATTTATGCTAAATGGATAAACTTGTGTATTTTATAGTAAAAAAAATTTTTTTTTTTTACTAAGTGGATAGTTTAAAACTTTGTCACATAAATGAAGACTTTAGATAATGAAAAAAAATTTTTTTAATGATTAAACTCTTCACTTTAATTAATAAAACTGTGAATAATTATTCAGCAGATAAGATAAGTAAAAATATAACAAATGTTGGTATTTACTGTTTATTAAAAAAATGCAAATATGAATAGAGTCGCAGTTATGTAGATAACAATAGTTATTTGTTTTTAAAATGTGTAAAAGAATGGCTGAGTTAATGACTTTTTATTAAACCGGTTGAGCATATTATACTGTAGAGTACGAGATTATTTGTGCATAAGAAAAAAGAGGGAAAGAATAAAAAGAATGTTATGTGGAGACGAAGAAAATGCTGAGGAAAAAAACTAATGCAAAAATAGAATATATGATATTCTAGTTAAAGTAACGTGCAGTGTAGACTTTCAACTGTGAGTGAGTCATATCATGACAGTATATATAAAGTTATTGCATCGATTACTCGAGTTGAGATAAATCCGGAGATATGTTATTTAAAGTAAATTTTAAATTTTTTCATTCATTTTTCCATCAATAAATACATGAAACTTTTCTCTGTGCAGGCGGCTGGAAGCAGCATTCAAATCTTTCTCGGAGTGGAAATAGCAATCACATTTTTCAAGCTGAGCGTTAATTAACGTTGAAATAAAAAATTAGCGATTGAAGACTGAGGATTGACGATTTACCAATTGAAAAAATAAATATCCAAGTGGATGAACAGGCGGTAAAAAATAAAAAAAAAAAATAAATTAAAGGCGTTTGTTATAAAACTGATTAAATTATTAAGTGTTTTATAGTGTAAACTGTGATTTATAGACGAAGAGTAAGCTACAGCGTGATGGAGAGTAAAATAAATAAACAAATGTGTTTATCATCGTACATTAAAGTACCATTACCATCAGGAGAATTAGAAGAGCTTATCGAAAAAGCACAGGATTGGGCAATTATGCACGGATTATCTATACGAGAAAATACAAACTTGAGGAAGGATTCGATGCAGTTTGCACCATTCGCTCTCCTGCCCTCCGCTTTTCCGAGATTACAATTTCAAGATGCATGCCAAATCCAAACTGTTTTGAATGGATTAATCCACAAAGTAGCACACGATTATGAATTTTTAAGGGAAACTCTCGCACCGACCATTTCCGTCGATCCCTTTACCCGGAAACTTTTTGACATTTATCAGACTGTGTACAAAGAGGGCTTTACACAGAAGTTATCATTGGGATTATTCAGATCTGATTTTATGTTGAACACAGTCTGCGGTAATTATAATTACGATGAGAGCCAAGAAAAAGAATTGGATCGAAAAAGCGAGGAAAAAGAAGAAGAAATGAAAGCTGCAGTTGAGGGAGAGACGGGGGAGTGTTACGACCCGGAACTCAGAAAGACGAAATCATTCTGCTGTTGGAAACAAGTTGAAATTAATACAATAGCTTCGGGTATGGGGTGGCTTGGTACTGTTGCCACTAAATTCCATAAATTCGTATTGCATGAACTGGGTATGAAAAATTTAATCGAATATTTGCCGGAAAATAATGCAATTGAGGGACTGTGCTGCGGAATGCTAGAGGCGTGGAGAATGTATAATGATCCAAGGTATGTATAGTATGCTTATTAACACTAATTAAAGCCTATTAATAATAAGTACTGCATGTCATTATATTGTTATTAAATAACAATCACAATTAGATAATTACACTGGTTGTTGTTGTTATAATTTATCATTTATGAGGCTTAATAACAAAGTTAGTCGAGATTTTTTATTTTTTGATTTTGCTTTATTTATTAAATTAGAACTAAAAAATAATTTTTTTTAATTGCACATACAGTTTATCAAATTAGTTACAAATAAAATAAAAAAAAATTTTTTTTCAAATAATTTTTTCAATAAAAAAAATTCTAAATATTTTTAGATGTCGACTAACTTTATTGTCATCTATGAGGCATATAAATAAATAAATTAATAGCTGGTTTTTATTATCTCGTTACAGAGCTGTTATTTTATTTGTCGTTGAGGAGTTCTCGACAAATATAAGCGACCAACGGGGACACGAATTCGAAATAAAACGTCTGAATCCCGATGTTAAAGTCGTGAGGCGAACATTGAAGCAGCTGACGATTCAGGCAAAGCTTGGTTCCAAAAAAGAATTGATTTTAAATGATAGCACAGTAGTCGCTGTTGTTTATTATCGGTATGGATATTCACCGGAGCATTACACTGAACAAGAATGGAAGGTACGGTTACTGATAGAGCGATCCCTGGCCATTAAATCCCCATCGATTCAATATCACCTGGCTGGTACTAAAAAAGTACAACAGGCATTGGCTAAATCCGGTGTTGTTGAAAAATTTTTCCAAGATGAGAAAAACGTTGAGCGCGTTAGGAACATTTTTACAGGTCAATAAATATTTTATATTATTTTTGTTTCTATAATATTAATTTTAATCTATATTATTCAAAGAATAACAAAAATTTTGTCTCCAGGACAGTCATATGATAAAATAAAATGATATAAATGACCTTTTATCTTGTGAACTAATGACATTTTTAAAGGTATAAGCTCACCCCGACATTACACTCATCGAGACTTTTCATTTAAGTACCCACATCATTTTTTTCATATATTTATATATATTTGTATATTTATATATGTATGTATATATGAAAAATATATCAAAAATGCAAGTGGGTACTCAAATGAAAGCTCTTGATGAGTGTAACATTGGGATGAGCTTATATCTTTAAAAATGTCAATAATTAAGAACTGACATTGCTATCTTGTCAACTGATGATATTTTCAAAGATATAAGCTCACCCCGACATTACACTCATCGAGACCTTCCATTTGAGTACCCACATCAATTTTTCATATATTTATATATATTATACATATGTATATATGAAAAATATATGAAAATTCATGTGGGTACTCAAATGATAGCTCTTGATGAGTGTAACATCGGGTTGAGCTTATATCTTTAAAAACATCAATATTTAAGAAAGTAAAGTGCAATTTAACAAAGTCATTATTTAATAAAGCAAAATTTTATTTATTTATAATTCACAAATCACGGCAGTCACATAGTGACTGCAAGGTTTCTAGTTAATAACTATAATTGTGAGTATGTTTTACATTTCAGGTCTTTATTCATTAGATTTTGATGAAGATGGAAACAGAGCTTTTGAAATGGCAGTACGTAATCCGGAAAGATTTGTCCTTAAACCGCAACGTGAAGGCGGTGGTAATAATATTTATGGAAGTGATATTAAAAAATTTTTAATTACTATTAAAAATTCTCAAGAGCGTAATGCATGGATTTTAATGGACAGAATTTATCCACCGTCACAATTAAATTACGCAATTACTGTAAAAGATAGTAGTAGTAATAACATATTAAAAGAATTAACACCAGAGGTTGGAATTTTTGGTGTTATTATCGGCGATGATAAAAATAATATATTTGTTAATAAACAAGTTGGGCATTTATTTAGAACGAAAAAAGCAGACTCTAATGAAGGCGGATTAATGGCTGGCGCTGCCGTTTGCGACAGTCCGTTTTTAATTGATTAAGTTATGAGTTAGACTTTATATTAGTTAAAATTATTAGTGTGAAAAATATTTAAATTAATTCATTTTTAAGATAAAATAAAATATTTTTGTAAAAATTTATGTATCTTATTCCTTTGTAGCAATAAAGTTGATATAATTATCATAAATTGGTTTTTAATGAATAACACTATCAGATAATTAAAGCGTGAACTGAATTAAATTAGCGAGCATTTAATTAAACAGAATTTAATTATTCAAAATTGTTATTCAAAGAAAAATAAAGCTTTTTTAATCTTTTTATTCTCTACTGTCCGTAACTCTAGTCACTATTAATTTGTTTTTTATGTTCTCTGCAGCGCCAGCCAATGTAATTCATGCAGTACCAAAATACCAAGTGGAAAATGAGCCGCGTGAAATGTTTTTCTTTCGAGAAGGTACTATTGTCATGTGGAACACGACAGATCTTGAGTGCAACAATATATTGGAAATGTTAAAAAATTATGAAGAAAACAGCTACTCGACAGAATTACTCCAAGCAGAAAGTGAGATAATGTATTATACCCATGCCGAACCCGGGTAAGTTTTTTTACTTTATTTCAAATAAGAAAAGTTAAATAATAATAATGGTAAATTTTTTTTTTTATTTTCAATAGCAATCTTTCACATAATATTTCTTTTTTTCGACTCAACTCGTTGCTTTCATTGCTTTTGAATCATAACTTTGTGTCCGAAGTAAACAAACCGCTCATCTTGGTCCGCCTCAAGAACCCTTACCATTACTTTATTGACTACTGGTATGCAAAGCCTTGTGTATGTGTTTGTAGTTGGTAGTTTACTTACAGACGGAGAGCAAGAAGAGCGAGTAAAATTTTCTATGACAATGGAAGTCTAAGTTTTCTGAATATTCAAATCGATAATTTTATCAGTAAGCTCTCGGAGCTTGACTTAATAGAAAATAAAGTAAAAATTAAACCAAACAATTGAAATAATTTATTCAAATTAATTCAAAAATTAAATTATGCTATTTTGTTATTGAAATAAAAATCTCTATTTCATTTCGTTAATTTATTTTATTAATTTATACTATTTTAATTATATTTCAGAGGAAGAAACTTTGATATTAAAATAATATTAAACTTTTTGTTTTGTTTGCAGAAAGCGTAGCCACCTTAAAGACGGTGATATTTACTTAGCTTCTGAGAGCACTAATTTAGACAAATATACATTTTCGAATGCGATATCCCAATCAGTTAAACTTGGAATTTGGGAGTCGTCTTTGGACCACTATATCGAATCGATTGAATTCGTAACGGAAGATTTGAAAACTGGAAGAAAAATAAAAATGACACGGGAACAAGTTCTTAGGAAACAAGGAGAACTTTTCGCCCTGAGGCACCACATCAATTTGAGTTCCGACTTGCTCGATACTCCGGACTTTTATTGGGAAAGAGATGAGTTAGAAAATCTTTATCAACAAACATGTGGCTACTTCGCTATTTCTAAAAGAACTAGGGTACTTTTATAACTACTTATTAATATCATTATTTCTCGCCCTTTGGCGCTCTGAAATTTAATCTCAATTTTCAATTACAAAAAAACTCAATAATAATAATAATAATTAATTGAAATTAAGTCAGCCGAGATCTAAAAAAATTTTTTTTTATTAAAAAAATTATTTCATAAAAATAAAAAAAAAATTAACTTGTAAAAAAATTGAAAAACTTTAGGTGTAATTTTTAAAAATATTTTATTCCAATTTAAGAAAAGAATTAAAAATCTCGGCTAACTTTAGGGTTGTTAATTTATATTTTTAAAATTTCAATTAAAGTAAACATTTGTATTGAATTTTTTTCATTGAAGAAAAAATTGTTCTTAATAATAAGATTAAAAAAAAATTATTATAATGAAATTAGTAGACAGCTGACAATTTTTTGAATTTTTATCACAAATAATGATAAAAAAAAATTTTAGTAATTATTTACAAGTGGGTTCAACCCGATTTTGGGCCATAACTAGCTCAAGCGGCATAAATTTTTTTTTGTTAATGATTTGTTGAATTTAAGTTGACGATTATTAATTTTTGTTAAGTGAAATATACCAAAAAGTCAACATTTTTTTTGTGACGCTTTGAAGGTAAAAAATTAACATTTTCAAATTTTTTATTTATGATTCTGCTTATTTTTATGGCGCATTTATGACAAAAAATATCGCGAAAGGGAAAAATAAAGATTTCCATTTTTTGCCTTTGATAGTTGGAAAAAATTTTGGCTCATGTTTTTGGATAAATTTCTAGATAGATAGATAGAGTTTTATTTGTATCACATTTGTGTTTTACAAAAACATTAACATTAAAGGATAAAATTTCTATTTTTTTTGATGTTTTTGATGTATATTTTTTTTTTTTTTAAGTACATAAAAAGACGAATAATTTAGAAAAAATTGATTAATTTAATTAAAAAAAAAAAAAAAATTTAACATGGGCTAGTTCGGTTGACTCTACTTGTAAATAATTACCAAAATTTTTTTTCAATTCGCACTTACAATAGTATTAAATTTCTACATGTAAAATGTTTTCAAAGAATTTTATCAATAATAATTTAATTGTTAGAAAAATTAAAAAATTTTCAGCTGTTAAATTCAGTATTATAAAAAATTGATAAATAATTTAATTTTATTATTATTTTTTTGTAGGTGATGAATGAAAAAATAAATCACTGCGTGGAATTGGTTGAATTATTATCCTCACACTTGAGTGATCGTCACCATGTAAGACTCGAGTGGATGATAATTGTTCTAATTATGGTAGAAGTAGCCTTTGAATTATTCCATTATTTGGATCGATACCTTGAGAAAGAAGAGCTTGAACAATCGCCCGCTCAACGTTCGACTGCTGAATAATACTATTAACTTGTTTTTATTGTATAATAAAATTATCTGGTTACAATGATTCGTTAATTAGATTCTTGTTCGTTGTTCTTCGTACTTTGATGTGAATTTACTTATGATGAGTAAAAATTATAAAACTACAAAAGTATATTACGTGTTTCGAAAGATATTCAATAAATCCAATTATCATCCTGTCTTCAACCACCGTTTGTTCGGTTTTTTCGTAATTCAAAACTTTAATTTCTGGTAAAACTTTTTAAAGTTCATAAATAAGTTCATGTCAGTTGTGGTTTAAGCGAGATAAAAATATTTTTTTTTTTATCAATCTAATTACTGTACTATCTTTTTTTCTATGGAAAACTTTTATATTTTAATTTACTTATCTTCTTTTTATTACAGTATTTTTTTTTTATGCCAAGTACAAAAGATTATTTAAGATTACAGAAAATATGTCACCAAAGCGTGTAAAAAGATAATTGTATTGCCACATTTTCTAACAATTGCAATTGTTATTGTACATAAAATCCAAATCAAAATAGTTATTATTTTTCATAATGAATAAAGACCATTGTAAAAATATTTGTGAGTATTAATTATTATCAATAATAATCCTAAAATTTTTTTTAATTATGCAGAAATTAAAAAAAAAAAATAATTATTCACAATTTTACATTAGCCTAGTTTTCGATCCAGCAAAAAATAAATGTCATTGAAAATTAACAGACATCTGACAATTTTAAAAATCATTTTTTTTATTACTAATCTAATTGTAAAAAAAAAATCGCCAGATGTTTTCTAATTTCAGTATCATAAAAATAAAAAATAAGAAAACAAGATCTACTTTTTAATAATTAAATAAATTAAAAAAAAAACAAAACTCCGGAAAATTAAAAAAATTTTCTCTCAACAAACTCGTGAAAGCAAAACTTATATACTTTCTTCAAACAAAAGCTCGTATTTTAAAAATATCAAAAGTCCGGTAAAACAAGGATTAAATTAATAACTCATTATAATAAATAAAAAAGTTTTAAAGTTTAAACTAAAAAAGTTATATTAGATATTTACCTTGAATTTTAATCCATGGCATATAAATAATAATGTGAAGAGCTTTCGATGACACTGACATCCTTATAATCTGATTTTTTGGCATCTCGTCAACTACTTACAAAGTAATCTATAAAAAAAAAAAAACATATACATGTATACACCATCGTAGTTGTATATGTACTCAATAGACAGTATATACAATATGCCTCAACAAGCTCAATACATTCATATATACCTACAGTCCATCAATCAATCAATAATCTATCTATACAACTTTTAAAATATTTCCATGCTCGACAGATGAAAAATAATTGAAACAAGTAATTTACCTTTTCAATATTCCGATGACCTTGGAGAAAATTTTAAAACTAACGTCATACTACAGACTATTGATTTTACGATTTCCTCAAGAGTTTTTCTATTTTAATATCTTGCAGATTTTAGCATACAAACAACTCACTAAAATAGACTTCAAGTTGATGTATATCTTACTGCTGTTTTTCCCGAACTTTTCACAGACATATACATACTCAATTCATGTATATATAATATATAGATATAGATATATACCTGTAAAAAAATTTTCACAAGTTAGTCATGTTGTTGGAGTTACAAAATAACTTTGCAAACTATTTTTTAGACTGGATTATGTTAAAAACTAAAAGCTTCAGAAACTTATAGCAACAAGTGATGAATGGATTTAATTTAATTACTCACCATAAAAACAAATATATACAATATCAGTAGTGATAATGATAATAACTACAGTACAGTAAATATAAAATATTTGACTGTCATATTTATTGATTTATATATTAAGCTTCTGTTTTTGTAAATACTTGTTTTTAATAAACCACCAGTAGTTCTAATTAGTCTATTATTAACATGTAAATTAGATATTTAAGGTTTATTATTGTTTATTATTAATTATGGTAATAACACATTGTTAAATATTCAATTAGCTCAAGTGCTGCATTCTGATGGAAAATATACAACCGCTCATTATTATTATTAGACACTGCCGGAGTAATACACGTGTTTGTTTAGGTTAATAGGTTATTTTTTTTTATTAACTGTTTTGTGTTATATTTATTATTTATTAAAGATGAAGAAAAGTGGTAGGTTTGTTTGTTTTGTTTTTTTTTTTTTTTTGTTAAGAATTATTTATGGGATATTTTTATTGGTTGTTTTATGTTACAGATGACATATGTAAACCGTTGCCGTATGAAATAAGTAAACAAGCAAGTACTTTTGAAAACAGAGAAAAATTTATTGTTAATTTTCTTGAGCAACGACTACCTAGTAATGACAGTTCACAAATTGTTGATGAATTAAAAAAGGTTATTTTTATTTTTTTTTTTAAGGTAATTTTTATGAGATTAAATTTAGCTGTCACTTGACAATTTTTTTAATTAATAAATTATGGCAAAAAAAATTAATAAAAAAATGGACTTGTAGAAATTTAATAAAATTAAAAATGCAATTTTTTAAAAATAATTTTTTAAAACAAATTTTTTTGTTAAAAAAATTGTCAAGTGACAGCTAAATTTAATTTCATGTAATTTTTTATGAAAATCAATTTACCGGATATTTTATAATTTTAAGAATTTTTTAACAAGTAAATTATGTCAAAGAAAATAAGAAAAAAAATATGATATTGAAGTTAGCAGTCACTAGAGTGTTTTTAATAAAAAAATTTGATGATCCTAAAGTTAGCCGACGTTTTTAATTATTTGATTTTTTTTTAATAATTAAATTGAAACAGCAAAATATTTTTTAAAAATTTCACTTACAGTTTTTGAAGTTTTTTACAAGTGGGATTTTTTTAAAAAATTTTTTGTAATAAATTTTTCAATAAAAAAAAATTCTAAAAATTTTCAAATGTCGGTTAACTTTATTTTCATAAAATTTGCTCCAAAAAATTATTTTTAAAAAATTGCATTTTTAATTTTTCTAAATCTCTACATGTCAATTTTTGTTATATTTTTTTTTTGCCATAATTTATTTGTTAAAAAAAATTCTAAAAATGATTAAATATCTGCTAAATTTATCATCATAAAAAATTGACATTTAGAAAATTAAAACAATAAAAAATGCAATTTTTTTTGGAAATAATTTTTTGGAGCAAATTTATTTATTAAAAAAAATTAAAAATATTCATGTGACTGCTAATGTCATCATTTTTTTGATGATACTGAAATCAGCAGACATTTTTTTTATTAAAAAAAAAAAAAAATTAATTATAAAAAGTTTGCACTCGTAATTTTTATTCATTTCTAAATGTAGAATTTTTTTATTAAAATATTTTTATAGTAATTATTATTATAAAAATGATACTGAAATTATTTGTCAATTGTCAATTTTTTTAACTTTTTTAACAAATCAATTACAGTAAAAAAAAAATGCTTATAAAAATTTCCACTTAAAATTTTTTTATCAAAGTTTTCTACTATAATTTTATTGCCATAAAATTATAAAAAAATTTCTAATGTTTGTCAACTTTATAGTAATATATAAAAATCAAAAAAATTGACTCATTAATTTTTTTACAAAATTGAAACACAATTAATATTTATTCGACAAAAATGTTGTACATAACTTTATTAAAACTTATAATTATTTGTTACAGACATTTATATTGGACAAATTAAAATCAAACAATAAGAAACAAAAGCCAGTGAGAAAAGGAAATTTTTTAAGTGGCCGTAAAAGAAAATTACTTGGAATAAAAACAGTCGGCTTGAACAAACAACTTAAGTATAAAGAGTTATTACCGCTAAATACCCTGTGGCTAGAATATTTTTCACAAACGCTAGGAGTTGAAAATTTCAATGGATTACCTAATCCAGGTGACAATGATTGGGACAGTATAAGCCAGAAAATAATGAAGTCAGATTTTCACGGTGCAAAAGTAAAAGTCGTTAAATCAAAGTGTCCTAGTTTGATAGACATTCAAGGAATAATTGTACAAGACACCAAAAATACATTTAGAATTATTGGTGAAGATGATACTATTCGTAGTGAGTATATAAATTAATTTTAAAAGTTTGTTTTTGGTTTAAATAATTTTAATTGAAATAAATTTTATTTCAGCTGTTCCGAAACACGCTGTCGCTATTGACATTCAATTAATAGAAACGAAATTTCAATTGTTCGGCAAAGATTTATGCATTCGACCAGCCGAGCGTGTTAAAATAAAAAATAAATTTACTCCTTCGACTAGTTTGTGATGGAAAAGATAATAAATAAAATTAATGATTGAAAAATGATAATTATAAATAAATAAATTCATTAATGATGAGTAGTGTAAATGAAAATAAGGCATTGAATAGGCTTTCATTTATTTTTAGCTAAGAATATAGCATGTCGGCACATTTACAGTAGTTTTATTGAACAAACAAGTATATAATTATTTAAATTCGATTAATTATTTTTTGTAACTTAAATAATTTTTATAATCGAATTAATAATTCATTTCTTTAAATCAACTATTTATTATCAACTTTATAATCAGTTTTATTATTCATTCCATTTTATTTATTTATTACTTATCGCTTTATATTTATATCTACTTACATAATACATAATTAATTAAATTGTTTCATCAATGTTGTGTCGATATATTTATAGTTTTTAAAATATTTATTTTTATAATTTTTTAGTCAAATACAATTGAAACAAAAGAGATTTAATAACAGTTTATAGGACGCCAATTTTAAAATTATTTTACTAGGAATGTTTATATTTTTATTATTTACTATTTCAATTAAAACTCACATTCACAATAATTAACATTTGTCAGCATCATTCTGTTTCTTTTTAATAAAAATTACAGTAACAAGAGCAAGTGATTATGCTGTTAGTAATGATAAATCCTCTTGTTTTGTTTTATTATCATTATTTATTTATACTTTATTGATAAAATAAATTTATTCTTACAGACTTCCTGCACCTTCAGTTATTTTATTTAGTATCAGTTCTAATAGTTTTGTTTTTTTAATTTTTCTAATGAATTTAACCGTCACCAATTTTTTTTTTCTTTTTTTTTTTTCCAAGACAATAATTTAAATTAACGAGCAAAAAGAAAAACAATTTCTAGAAGTGATTTAAAATAGTTATAAATAATTAAAAAAAAAAAAAAAATAAATTGTAACGATAATTGATTTTACAAATTTTTAATTATTCAATTCACAATAGAATAATCAATAATAATTATAATTATAATAATAATAATAACTAGTAATTATAATAATAAAATTAATAATAGGTATCTACATGGATTTTATTACATTAAAATCCATAATAGTAAATAGCGTAAAAATCAAGAAAAAAATATTATACATCTTTGCTAAAAAAAAAAAAAAAAAAGTCTCGTCAAACCAAGTAATACTATAATTATTTTTTCCTTTAAATAACTAAACCAATTGATCAATTCCAGAAGAAAAAAAAATTACAAATAATTAGAGTAATAAAAGTGAGTAAAATTACAATTCAACTACAAAAAAGTTTAATTATTGAATTAAGTTTATAAATATACAATAAAATAGAAAATGAATATGAAAAACAAAGAGCAGCCGACGAAATCGAAAGAGATTACTTAAAGAACGTGCAATAATAAATTTTAAAAAATAGATAATTCAACAAAGCGTAATTAATAATAATAATTATAATATTAATGTATATGAATTTTTGTCCTATTCTCTCTTAAATCTTTGTACTGGAATATTCGTAATTACAGTCAGATATAGTATAACATTAATTTTTATTATTATTTATTTTTTTTTTTAAATCGGCAGCGTCCGGCACAAGCAGGATCGGTCTATTGATTACAATACTATTAATTAAAATAGTTATTTATCAATAAATGGGATAACAAATAAGAGAAATAAAAAACAAACAAACTTTAGCGTGGCTTCTATTAGTATAACTCTGTATCTGTGATAAATTTAAATGATATAAATGATTTTTTTTATTATATGACTGCAGATTCATGTCATCAACTCCTGACATTGCGTATTTAACCAATCACGACTATACTTTATTTATTATTATTATTATTATTATTATTTTTTTTTTTTTCAATTATTTGTCGCTGTACGTAAACTGCAATTAATCCAGCAGAGAACGACTAAGAGCTAAACGGTAGACTGTTCTAGCAAAACTGCATAAGGTGTTGATCAGTAATGGTTGCTGTTGTGTGAAACGTTTGGTTAAATTCGTTTCACATACCATAGCCTTGGTAAGCCGCCGCTGCTGCTGGTGCGTACACACCGGGAGCTGGAGTATAAACGGCTTGAGGCGCGTAACCTGGAGCCATCATTCCTGGACCGGCTGTTAGCATCAATTGTGGCTCCGCTGTGAATTAATTTAAATGTAATTAATTAATTGAACTTTCAAGGAATTATCCTGTAATTACTTACGCATAATCATGGGCTTGTGTTCTTCGTGGCTGGTTTCTTCTGCGCGTCTGCTTTCAGCCTCTTCTAATTTGTCAACCTTTTGAATAAATTTTCAATTAATGATTAGAAGAATTTAATTAAATTATTATTATTATTATTAGATGAATATATTATGTTATATGAAATAATACATACTTTAGTTATGTATTCACGCATAACTTGAATAAGATAGGGCATTGCGAAGGGGATGATACGGTGTTTCCACGCGAGTTCTAAAATAACATCAGGATGGAGAAGATCGTAACAGTAAAATAGGCAAGCAGCGAAACAATCTTTAGATCCTCTTTCTAGGAACCATTCTAGTAGTTCTTCGGCTACCTCAGCGTTTTTAGATTCTGCAGCATACTCCATAGCATCTCTGTAATTTAAATAAAAATTTAATTTTTAATTAATTTTATTATTTATTTAAATTGAAAGTTAAGTTTTATTAAAAAATGAAATTTCATTAATTTAAATTCTGATATAATTTAATTAAAAGACACTGCTAAAATAAAAGATTAAATTTCTGTTAAAAAATAGAAATATAAAATGATAAATAAAAATTCAATTTTTACTTAATTTTATTATTTATTTAAATTGAAAATTAACTTTGGTTATTATTTAGAAGTGAGATTTTATTATTTTTTTTTATTCTGCTTGTTTTTACGGGAGCATTTATGATAAAAAATATCGTGAAAGGAAAAAATAAAGATTTTGATAGCTTTTTTTGCCTTTAACGGTTGGAAAAAAATGGCTTTCATGTTTTTAGATAAAATTTCTATTTTATCTTTTTTTTTATATATATTTTTTTAAAGTATATAAAAAAACAAACAATTAAAAAAAATTGATCAATTTGATTAAAAAAAAAAAAAAAATTAACATTGTCCAGCGTGGGTTCATCTCACTTGTAGATAATTACCTTAACTTTTATTAAAAAATAAAATTTCATTAATTTAAATTCATAGATATAATTTAATTAAAAGCCACTGTAAAAATAAAAGATTAAATTTCTATTAAAAAATATAAATATAAAATGATAAATAAAAATTTTTACTTAATTTTATTATTCATTTAAATTGAAAATTAACTTTTGGTTATTATTTAAAAGTGGGGTCAACGCCATCAACCCCATTTTGGGCCATAACCAGGTGAAAAATTAACATTTTTTAATTTTTTTTATGCTGCTTGTTTTTACAGTGCATTTATGATAAAAATATCGTGAAAGGAAAAAATAAAAATTTAAATAACTTTTTTGCCTTTCAAAGTTGGAAAAAAAATTGACTTTCATGTTTTTGGATAATATTTCTATTTTAATTTTTTTTTTTTTAAAGTACATAAAAAAACGAACAATTAAAAAAAAATTAAGATTACCCAGCATGGGTTGATCCCACTTGTAAATTGAAAATTAACTTTTATTAAAAAATAAAATTTCATTAATTTAAATTCATAGATATAATTTAATAAAAAACGACTGCTAAAATAAAAAATAAAATTTTTATCAAAAAATCTAAATATAAAATGATAATTAAATAAAAAATACATACCGGAAAAGTCTGTCCTTTTTGCACAATTCAACGGACTGTTTCCATCTGTTGTTACCTTTGTAAAGATAGGCAGCAATCCTCCTAAACTCAATAAGCTCATGCTTTTCGAGCTGTTGAGCAAGTGCAATATTATCAAAGTTATCAAAAGCATCTATTGACGTCCTAAGACCCTGGTAATCTTCTTCATCAATGAGTAATCCATTTAATGCTTCATTAATAGCTTTGTTATTGAGCGCCTGTACAGATCTCAAGTACGGTTTGACCAGTTGCAAGTGTCCAGTTCGTGTGAAATGACCAACAGCCCTTGTGTGATCCATCCTTGGTGACAACACCAGCAGTATGTCATTCAACAGCAAAGGCTTGTAGTCAAGATAGAACTGAATAGCCTTGTAATAGAGCTCAACATTAGCTACCTTAGTAATTACATCCTTAAAGTGACCCTCTCTCCACGCTTCAGTGGGATGTTGCATCATAGCAAGGACCGCATTGTCATACTCTTCATACTTGTCATAGAGAAAAACGAGCTCTGCCCACAAATGAGCGGACTCAGCAGCTCTGAGTACCTTCGGAATATTAACCCGGGACCAGAATAATTCCAAGTGTTCGCGCATTCTCTGGGGCTTGTATTTGCTGTAAAGAATAGCAAGTTCGGTAAACATTCCCATGTGTGCTCTCTCAAGACCCAAAGCCGCCTCCAACAGGTTTATTAATTCCTCAAAGTGACCGCGATCTTGATAGTAATTTATCAAATCTTCAAGCTCATCAGCGTGGACGACAATATGGAGGCCACACATTTGCGCTAAGCGGAATTCTCCGCTGTCAACACAAGCGAAGCATACTTCCTTCCACGTACGGGTTGAATTAGCCTTGCGTGCAGAGTCAACAGCCCCCTGGAACTCTTTTAGATGTACCAGTGTGATAGCCAACCTAGCAAAATTAGAGACATTGTTGTACAGCAATTTAGCAGCGTCGTACATTTTATCCTCGAAGCACCTGTCTCCTATTTTTTGTATGTCTGCGTGGTTAGGTCCAGATATAAATTCCTCGAGGTCAGCAAGTCGGTTAGTACGTGCGTAAGCATAAATTAACTCGCTCTCGATAAAGGACTCGCGTGCTTTTTTCCGGGCCATTTGGAGATACCGGACGAGATCCTCCCAATGAGAGGTACGGTGAGCTGTTTCTACAACATCAACATAAGCTGAAGGATCATCAGCTTTTATAAAACTGTCTATAGCCTCTTTCACAAGCTCCTGCTGCAATTGGGCTTGCGCGAGCTGAGACCATACTGCCGGCTCATTGCATCTCTCTGCGAATTCATAAGCACGGTCTAGATTACCAACTTGTTCAATTAATACTTGGATAGCCGAGGTGTTGACATCGAACTTCTTGAAGATTGCAAAAGCTTCTTCGTACAGCTTACTGGTTATTGCAATCTTTGCGATATCAGGAGCGTCGTAATTGTCAAGACGGTTTATGTACTCCATTACACGAGTACGGTCAACCTTAATTGCTGTTAAAATTAAAAGATTCTGGAGATTACGGTGGTCGCTGAAGATGCTACTGTCTAGGATTATTTTCTCAAGAATTTCTATAAGCTCGTTGGGCAGATCTGCAGTCATGAAAGCTTTTACAGTCACTGAAATGTCTTCGGGGTCTTGAGTTTCTGAAAGTGCGGTCTGGACTACCTGGTCGATCAATGGACGCTTGTAGGGATTGCTTTCGAGCAGTACTTCTGCCCACAGGTCAGGATTTCTGCGGCGAACCAAGTATCTGGCCTCGCTCTTGAACAGACTGTTTTCGTTACACACGCTGATCAATTCACGGTCGCATTGACCACGCTCGTAGGCGATGCATGCCAAGTGTGGGTCACGTTTCTCGCAGTATTTACCAACGACACGGCTGTCGTAGAATTGGTTTTCTTTCAGGAACCTCTCGGGGTTGTTGTTACTGTCAATGTAGATTTTAGCGAGGGCGTTGTGGGTCGCCGGCTCGATACAGCCTTCGTGGACGCGGGATTCCAACCAGGGGAGGAGAAGCTTCAGGCGATTACGCTTCTCTACTTCTTCAACGAGCTCGTCGGTGGAAAATTGACCACGGACTACCAGGATCAGGTTCTTTATTATGTCTTCTGAGCAATCGACGTCTAGAAGTCCTCCGATAACAACTGGCAAACGAGATGGATTTACCTGTAATTATTATTTTTAATTAATTATTTATATATCAACTAAAATATAATTTGGAAAAAAGTTAACTGTAATAAATAATTGTCGATTTATAATAAGTAATGATCACGTGAAAAAAATTACTATTTTAAACAGTAAAATCGTGATTTTAATAATCACTTTATAATATTTATCATTTAAATGCTACAATTTATTCTTTACATAGATGAAAATACTACTTTAAATTGTAATATTCACTATGTAAAAGTCGAAAAGGTTAAAGTATAATAATTAAGAATTTTGACTTTGATATTTATCATTTCGTAAATAAAAAATGATCGCATGGTATGTAAAAAATATAAAATACAGTTACTAAATTTCTATACAAGTAACGTCAATATTTACAAAGTAAAATGGTAAATTTTAAACGCAACGCTAATAATCAAACTAGAATTATTGATTTGCTTGGACTGGTAAAATATTTATTTTAAGAGTAGAATTTTTACTGTTTCAAATAATAAATTTCCGAGTGTAAGACCTTCTCCTTTACCTCATTTGTAAAGTTAATGCTCTAGCAAAGCATTAGTACTATCTTTTTTGTCAATGCGTATTGAAATGGCAATTTTTACTGTTTGAAACTGTAATTTTTTAAGATGAGATATTTTATTAAATTTAAGTTGACAATTATAAATTTCTGACTTCTTGTTAAATAAAATCTCCCAAAAAGTCAACATTTTTTTTTGTGACGCTTGGATTATTTTTGATATTAATTATAAATTGTGGCTTTTACACTTTTTACATTAAGGGGCAACACCACTGTGACGGTCGAAAAAAAAAGTGATTTTCGGGAATTTTTTTCACAGGGAAAATAAAGGAATTTGGGGATCGGATTTTTTTTATTTTATCAAAGTTACATTAAAGATTATTGCCTTAAATTTTTATTAAAAAATATTAAATTACTACAAAGTTATTTCCCCCTCCATGGTCGCATCGATAACTCAAAAACGGATCATCTGAAAATAAAAACCGAAATTGCACTTTAATCAGTAAGGATGTAGTTATCGTTGCACGTACGGAATTTTGAAAATTTTAATTTTCAAAAAAATGGCGACTGAAAATTTTCTCATTATTTTTACTGTGTTTTTTTTTTTTTGTTTTAACCCGGATAAAAAAAATCTTTAAAATCAAAATTTTTTAAATTCCGTACGTGCAACGAAACTACATCCTTACTGATTAAAAAGCAATTTGGGTTTTCATTTTCAGATGATCCATTTTTGAGTTATTGATCCAACCATGGAGGGGGAAATTTTTTTTAGTGCTTTACGAGATTGTTAATAACTTTGTAACAATTAAATATTTTTTAATAAAAATTTAGGGTAATAATCTTTTATATACCCTTAATATAATAAAAAAAAATCTGATCCCCAAATTCCTTTATTTTCCCTGTTAAAAAAATTTCCGAAAATCACTTTTTTTTTCGACCGTCACAGTAGTGTTCCTGCCGCTTAAATTTTGTAATATTTACGTTTTTGCCACCCCGATGTCCGCTGTACATTTTAAAATTATAAAAATTACCCAGAATCCGAGTGAATTTTACTGTTTACTTTTTTCCATGTATAATTATAAAATATAAAGCAATAAATAACAAACCTTTTGTACATAAATTTCAATGTATTTCTGCAAGTTGTTACGATAAAGGTAGAGAACAAGGTCGTGCACAAAGTCAAATCGATCGCAGACAATTATGAGCGGTAATTGATCAGATAACTTGGCCTCTTTCAAGAAATTTTTAACGCGTTCGGCATTGTAGCAATGACTCTCCCGACAAATACGCTCGACTTCTTTAATCTGTCCAATTTTACAGGCCGCCTGTATGTACTTGAAATGAACCTCCTGATCTTGGCTGAAGTTAACAATCGATCCCAAGAAATAAAACAGCCCTTCGTAGGACTTGAAACTTTCAAACAAGTCAATCAGCGCTTTAGTAGTCAACTGCTCGTGATACTTAGTAGCAATCTGGACACAAATTTGCAAATTCTGTCTGATATTCGCAGTCATCATAGCCTTGAGACACTCTAGAGAGTCTTCAACTGACAGAGTTCCGAAGAATCCCACAAGCCAGTCTGCAGAAAGCAAATGCGTGTGTACAACAGCGCGTTTTATGTCATACAAATCGGTATAATGTTCTAAAGCACGTTGCAAAAGTCCTGCTTTTTCACAGAGTTGAGCAACATGTGCGCGGTCGTAGTGCGTGAACATTTGATTGCCCAGAATAGCGTCAGCAACTTGAGGTGCAGACATCAAGTTCATCTCGAGTAGTCTTGTCTGAAGAGCTCCTTCGCTCGGTCTGTTATTCTTCAAGGCGTCCAGCAAAAAGGCTGTACACTGTTGCACCATATTCTGCTCCATAAATATGTCAACAATCTGATTGATGTCCGCTAAGGGTTCATCATCTTGTACAAGCATTTGCGCGAACGCCACACCCTGGTCTGGGTTTATTCTCATGACGTTTCTCAGCAGGAAAATGTAATCCGGAGTATAAGACACCTTCTTAGCGTAAAGAACAATCTTTTGGAACTGGCCAGTCTCGGCGAAACATTGAATAACTTTATTGGGTACATTTGCTCGCAAATATACGCTTAGAGCAAGGGTTGGGTCAGCTTGTTTAACCAAATCCCCGAGCTCTTCGCTGCACTCGAGCTTGTCTTCCTTCAGCCACTTTTCCAGCAATTGTTTGCGGCCCTGGACCAAAACTGGACGACACAACTCCAGAGATTCGAATTTATTAAGCTGTCCTTGGTCTAACAAGATACCAAAGTACTGGAGCAAGGGAGATGTCAGGCCTTGTGTCGTGGGAACCTGTTGAAAGCGCTGAATAGTAGCGGGAGTACGGAGAATTCCCTTGGGTGCATTGGCGGCAACTTTAGCAGCCTCTGCGTACTGTCCGTTCTGGAACAGCATGTTGAATTTCCGAACGAATAAATCTTCTGCGCCGGATAAATTGTTCCTTACTGCCATCCTCAGAGCCAGTTCTGGGTTCTGAAGAACGCCGTTTATGTACGGGATTATGTTTTCTTCTTCAACAGAAACCGAGAGGACTTGACCTTTGCGGTTAACTCCAATTATTCCTCCTGAAGCCTCATGAGGCGCGGTCACGAAAATTGTCTCTCCGGAGATGCGGTTCATGAATATACAGGTAGCAGACTCAATGTCATACATGTGGATGTATCCGTACTTGGTGATGAGATAGATAACGTCGTACTTGGAGCTGACTTGCATCGCCACCGGAAAATCGTTACTAGCCTCGGCTGGAAAGAAAACATCCACGGCTTTTTTTGGGAATGGAGCATTGCCAGCTGGTGGTTGACCTACTTCTATGATGTGAAGTTTCGCCCCTTGGGTCGTCCTTACGGCGAAGCAAAATAGATTACTAGGCTCGGCGTTGCCCTCCATCTTGAACTGCGCGAAGGAGGCAGCGTGGCCTTCTATCGGCTGCGAGCACTTGCGTTCTACGGAGTATAAATGCATCGCACCCACTACGCGATTATGTTGGGCAGAGATACCGATTAACAGCAACCAGGTTTGCTTTGGGTCTGTACGGTAGTTTATTATTTGACAGCCGTTTAATGATGCATGCCGATCGAATACTCTTGTTGGTGTCGAGTCACCCTCCATTGACCAGTGGTATACTGATTGATCTGTTACTAGAGCCAGGGTGTTTAGAGATATCCATTTCCAGAATACTACGTCTTCTGTCATTGTATGGGCTTTCATCTTTGATTTCATCTCGATGTTGAAAATTTGCAAGGTTTTTTGAGCTGAAATCAATTTTTTTTTTTTTTTTTTTAGAAATTTATTTAATATTGTTAGAGTGATTATAAATTACATTTAACATTATTATAAGTTAAAATAATTTTTTTTTTAATGATTAACTAGCAACCTTGCAGTCACTATGTGACTTCTGTGACTTGTGAACTATGAATAAATAAAATTTTGCTTTATTAAATAATGACTTTTGTTGGCTTGCACTGTACTTTCTTAACTATTGACGTTTTTTGGTGATATAAGCTCATTCCGATGTTACACTCATCAAGAGCTTTTATTTGAGTACCCACATGCATTTTCGTATATATTTTTCATATATACATATATATATATAATATATATAAATATATAAAAAAATTGATGTGGGTACTCAAATGAAAGGTCTCGATGAGTGTAACAACGGAATGATCTTATATCTTCAAAAATGTCGATAGTTCACAAGATACAAGGTCATTTCTTAATTATTGACATTTTTAAAGATATAAGCTCATTCCGATGTTACACTCATCAAGAGCTTTCATTTAAGTACCCACATGCATTTTCATAAATTTTTCATATATACATATATATTAATATATTAAAAAATTGATGTGGGTACTCAAATGAAAGGTCTCGATGAATGTAACATCGGGATGAGCTTATATCTTTAAAAATGTCAATAGTTTGCAAGATACAAGGTCATTTTTTAATTATTGACATTTTTAACGATATAAGCTCATCCTGATGATACACTCATTAAGAGCTTTCATTTGAGTACCCACATGCATTTTCAGAAATTTTTCATATATACATATATGTAATATATATAAATATATGAAAAAATTGATATGGGTACTCAAATGAAAGGTCTCGATGAGTGTAACATCGGGATGAGCTTATATCTTTAAAAATGTCAATAGTTCTCAAGATACAAGGCCATTTCTTAACTATGTATCTAGAGATTGAGCATTGTCGAATGCAGCCTAAATACTTATTGTAATAAATTTATCGCTGAGAATGATATGAAACCTTGAAAAGGCACAAATTCAAGTCAAAACCTTTGCAGTGACACTAAATTTCACTAAAAAAAAAACCGATTTTATCATATGACTATCCTGGACACAAAATTTTTATTATTCTCTTAATAATATAGATTATTTTTGAAAATAATTTTTACAAAAATTCAATAATAAAAACATTATATGATTTATTAATTATTTTTGACTAATGAAATATAGTTTGTTTGTTAAACTAATTGCTATTAGCAGTAAATTAAAATTAATTTACAAACAAAAATATTAATTGCTTACTTCAATTTTATAGAATAATAAATTAAAAATTGCAAAACTCTTTTCTACATTGTTTCCAGTAAATAAATATTTAATTACAACTTTATTTGATTGCATAGTACTACAGTACTCAGTAATTATTTTTAATTTAATCCCAACACAATTTTTAATTAAAAAAAAAAAAAGGCAATTATTTTTCATTTAAATATTTATAAAAAATTTTATGATAGGGTTTAAAAAAAAAACCCAGAATCTCACCTTTCAAAGCAATAACTTTACTAGCCGGATTCATAATCGCAGAATCCGCGGAAATCGGCCTCCTGATTGGATTAGCAGTGTCATTTAAATCGACAATAACAACTTGTGATGTATCGCCAACTTTTTCACGCACGCAGATAAATTTATCAGACTCCATAGTGAGTGTATTGAAGCTGACATTGTTGGCGTTTATTCCTACCGCCGTAAGCTAAAAAAACAATAAAAATTAATATTTTTTTCTCGTTAAATATTTCATCTGCAAGTCTTATCATCATTATCATTTATTTGACACCCAGATTTTTATTTCAAAATTTATCTCAAAGCAACCTTCATAATGTCATAATTTAAAAAATAACGTAAACTTTAATAATAATAATAATATTTATTATTATTATTATTATTATAAATGTAGGCGGCGGCAAGGGGCGTGTGTACGTATGAAATCGACGTGGCTACCCGGTACTCCAGTCAAAGTAACAAAAAAGAAAGTAAAAAAGATGTGTTGATTAAATAACTCGGTGCAATCATATGTGATTTTGTACATCGAGATTAGATGGAAGAAGTAGGATCGACAAATTTCCACGTTCATGTCTATGAGTCAATGGACGGTATGGAAAAAAAGTGAGAGGACAGAGGAAGAACAGGAATTTGATTAATAATATGTATATGTATATATATATATATATGCTCTATACATATGTAATCTATATGTATAATATATATACATATATATGGATGGATGAGTATATAATAATGTGATGTAGGTATAAAATATCAGAAGAATATATAAAGTATCACTCTAAATTTTAAAGCCCAAGAAATAAAGTATAGCTGTCAACTCTACGTCATTAGTAAGCCATCGGGAATCCGACGCCCCGGATGCATCATTGGGGCAGGTGTAATTTATAAATCAAAAAAAGTAGCTTTCTCTGAATCAAGTATCTTCTAGGTACTGATAATGATAATCTGTGTGCTGGATAAATAAATAATTAGAGTATGAAAGTAAAAAAAAAAAAAGCAGGTCACTTACCTGAAGATGTTCCTGAAACCTTATGGGCAGTAGCTGCGACATTTTATCTGATATTATTATATATGTTGAACGTTAACAAATATCCAGTGATGTGGGTATATATGTTATAAATAATCACGTGTCTTCACACTGTATCAATAAAACTAAAGTTTTACAATAAACTCGGTTAAAAGCAGTTACAAGTGGCCCAGCAGTCCCGGTGATGATGTTTTATTCACTCATCCGCGCACTAAACCGACTGACGCAAACCAAATGCCGTCACTCTCGCTCGCCGCTGACATCTATAATGGCGGCCATTATCCGCCCCTGTCAAGAAAGTAGTCCCGGTTTTTAAATATTTATTCTCTTTTTTTCTGTCGAGTCTTACCTGGTTGCTGATTTTTATTTCGGTGGATTTATTGGTGCAGGTGGAAATTAATTACTGAGAAAACTGGAGTTTAATAGACTGGTGTCTTATTAATTATATTTGCACGCGCAGTGATACATCTAAATGATGCTCGTTAAGTTGTTAGGTTCAGGTCTTACAGTGGGTTTTGATTTGTATCCCACTTTACTCCTGTGTGAATGAAGCCACGACGACGCGGACGAATGCGCGATACGGCTTTCTTGCACTTTGAATCTAATCACGCCGGTGGTGGATTTTTTTTTTATATTTTTAAATTACTTATAAATACAGTAAGCTTAATTTTTATTTTGTTAGATTTATATTATTAATTATAGGTTAAATATTTACTGGATAAATGACAAAATACAAATAGAGTAAAAAATTATTTATTCATCAGCG
The DNA here is from genome assembly GCA_905319865.3 of Cotesia congregata. Lineage (NCBI taxonomy): Eukaryota > Metazoa > Arthropoda > Insecta > Hymenoptera > Braconidae > Cotesia > Cotesia congregata. Next base: position 5,281,820 of record CAJNRD030001117.1, on the reverse strand, counting down.
GATTGAAACAAATGTATAAATTTATATTAACAAAAGGTGTTAATGCTAATGAATAGTTTAATTTTTTGAAGGTTTTTAGTCGAACAGACCGAAGCCCATGTCATCATCGTCTGACTCAGAGTCTTCTTTGGCGGCTTTCTTGTCCTCTGCAATTACACAATTAAAAAATTAGTTAAAAGAAAATAACAAAATAAATAAAAATTAATTATTTATAAGAAAAATCAGTTAAAAATTAATCAACACAGTAAATCAGTCGAAAGATGGTTGAAAAAGTAGCATCATGTTTTCATTAATTAAAATTTTTTTATAATTAAAAAAAATTCTAAATATTGTAATAGATTTTTTTAATAATGTAATAAAAAAAAATAACGTACCCTTCTTCTCCTCAGCAGCGGGAGCAGCAGCAGCAGCTGGAGCTGCTGCAGCAGCAGCACCACCACCACCACCAACTGGCATCGAAGACAGTTTTGATCGTCCTGAAAAAATAATTTCAATTAATATCATGAGTTTTATAAAAAAAAAAACTAAAGTTAAAAGACACTTGATAATTTTTATGATACTAAAGTTAGCCGACATTTTTAATTTTTTTTAATTATTAAATTAGAACAAAAAAAAGTTTTAAAAAATTGCACTTACAGTTTTTTACCAGTGAAATTTTTTTTTCATTTTGTGGAGTCATTTTTTTAATAAAAAAAATTAAAAAATTTTTAAATGTCGACTAACTTAATTTTCATATTTTTTAAAATAAATTAGAAATAGAAAATTATGAAAAAAAAATCTCATTTATAATTTTTTAGAGCTTCTAAAAATGTAATTTTTTAAATAATTTTTTTTGCTATAATTTATTTGTAAAAAAAAAATTAAGAAAATTAAATTAGCCGACTCAAAAATTTTTTATTTTTTTTTAAATTTAATAATAGGATTAAAAAACTATTTTTTAAATATTTCACGTATAATTTTTAAAATTTTCTACACGTGAAAATTTTAATTTTTTAAAAATTATTTTTCAACAAAATAAATCATAAAAATTTTTCAATTTCGGCTAATTTAATTTTCATAAAAAATTATCACGTTTCGTAATTTTAATATCATAGAGTATAAAATTTATATAAAAATGATGATTACCTTCGGCGATCAATTCTTCGATGGATTTGCCTTCGAGGGAAGCGATAACCTTCTTGAGTTTTTCGGCATCAGCTTCGATTCCGACAGATGAGAGGATTTTCTCGATGTCATTTTGCGTTGGTGAGGCTTTGCCACCGATAACAGCCAATAAGTAAGCGGCCACGTAACGCATTCTGTAAAAAAAAAAAGTAATTAGTTTACAAACTCGCAAAACTGGTTAAAAATGAGTGAAAAAATTTTTATGAATATTTAAATCAGAAAATAAAATTATCATCAATGCCACTCAGTCGAAAGATGGTGATAAATTTTAATCATCATGTTAAATTATTAATTACTAATGCAATAATTAGTTTCAGGGAACAACGTGTACTGGATCAACATAGCCTTAAAGCTCAACGGTAATCCGGGAATATTTACAGGAATTTAATGCAATCATTTGATTTAATTATTAATTTAAGAAGAGCAAATATTATATTGATGGGTATTTAAAATATTTATCAATTAATTTAAAATTTTAACTTACTTTTTAAGTCGTATTGACACGAAACGTGGAAACGCTAAAAATGAATTGATGATTTCAGTTCAAGAAATCAACGTGAAAGAAGTTATAGAGATGGAGAGGGTTCTTTCCCGTCTAGAAAAATGGCGGCTAAGTCACGTGTCTTCAACAATGCTGCCATCTTTTTGCGGCGCGGGAAATTTAAATTTGAATTTTTTAAACTAATTTTTTTTTTATTACATTTCTTATTTAATCTGTAATAAAAAATACTTTTTATCAGTAATTATTTAATTGATTAAAAAATAAAAAATTGATAAGACGATTTTATTTTTATATATTATTGACAGATAAAATAAAAAATATAATTTACAACTAAAGATAAGTACTCACTTTTTACTAACAACCGTTGGTATTTTGCAACAAAGAAGAAATCTAACAATTTACTTTTTTATCAAGCTTTTTTAAATTTAAATTAATTAATTTTCATATTCATATAATAATTATCATAAACTTTACAATTCAAATTTGAAATAAAGTACTGAAGTATATAAAATCGCTCGGAAACAATTATTTGATCCATTATATAATTTATCTCATAAACTAGTTTGTTTACAATTAGTCATACCTTCAATCAGACACGGCAAACGGTAACTTTTTAAATTGTTTGCTGTTTCCAATCGTGTTATTAAATTAGACGTCAAACGAAGTGATTGTAAATTACTTACTATTTTATTTTTTCGATTACTACTTTTATCTTTCAGCCCCGCTATAAATTGATACTAAAAAGTGATACCATTAAAAACAGTCGAATACTTTTTTATTGCAATTTTAATCAACTCTCATAGAAATTCTCAGGTAATTAAATCCTCTTCAAAAATTATTCAATAAATATTTAATTTTCACTCTAAAAAATTATCCAATTTTTCTTCTCAAATCTAAAAAAACATTTAAAAAAATGGAAATTAATTTAGCAGACATTTATTAATTTAAAAATTTTTTTAACAAATAAATTATAGCAAAAAAAATTAAAAATGCAATTTTTTAAAAATAATTTTTTGTAACAAATTTGTTTGTTTAAAAAAATTAAAAAATTGTCAAGGTACTGCTAACTTTAATACCATTTAAAAAAAATTTAATTTGCATACTCGTAACTAATCTAGATCATTTAGTAACTTATCTTCTATTTACCATTGAATCGCGTACATAATACTCATTGAAATTACGTGTGTATCCTTCATCAGTAAAATCCATTGTTCTGCTGTAAAAATTTTTCTAATTTCTTCTTTTTGATAAATCCTATAAGTAAAAACAAAAAAATTTAATTAATCGGAAAATAAATTAGATAAATAATTAGATAAGACAGCATAAAACAATAAAGTGATTATCTGTAATAAAGATTAGCCGAGTGAAATGATTTATAAAAAGATATTCAATGCTATCAAAAGTAAATTCTTAATAATAAAATAGAAGTCATTTAATCGTTAATTATCAACAATAAATTTCTACTGAAGCGCCCACTCGAAAAAAAAATCACGTCGTACACAATATAAGGTAATTATTTAATTACATAAAATTAAATCTATTAAATAGTCACATTGAGATAGTTGATAGTTATAATATAAACTATTAAAAAAAATAAAATAAAACCTCATGGCCCGAGTCCGGATGTTGCCAACTAGGGCTTTGATATAGTTGTCCTTTCTCACACATCTGATCATTATTTTATTATATACATACATGAAGATACATATACAAGCGCATACATAACTATCGAGAGTACACGCATGCAATTGATTCTAATTTTCCAGCTTATGAATATTCGAATGGTTAAACAAAAAAATATCTATGTAAATAAATATATTCAACAGAATATTTACTCTTTACTTTTTATCTCAGCACACGATTATCGACGTTATCGTCGAGATAGAGCGACTAGTTTTAGAAATATAATTTATAGAATTCTAAAAAAAAGGTTTTTTCAATTTATCTTCTTTATATTTGAGTATCGGATACTTTTAAAATATTTATTGCTACTCCAAGGTCGCTGAATAAATTATCCCGTGAGGTAATTTTTAAAAAATTTGTCATATTTTTTTTAAATTAATTACTGGAAAATTAGTCACGAGTCAATGTACTTAGATTATTTACTTACTAATAATAATAAGTGCACCCTTGATATTGTATCTTAAACTAAGAAGAAGTAAAGTTCACGAGATATCTAATAAAATGAATACGAGCGTTGAAGAATAAGAAGATTCGGTAGTTTAGTTGTCACTGAGACTCGAGTACGACATCATTCACCGTTTATTCTCTGTATCTTGTTACAATTGTTCAGTTCAATCTAAAAAAATTAAAAAATTAGTAAGTTATCAATTATAATTTAATTTTACTGTAATTATTGACTTACATTTTTTTTTTTTTTTTAATTTAATAACATACTTTTTAATACTCCTCGTCGAATTTCAGTTTTTTATAGCAAGCAAATTTATTTAAGAATAATGATCTGAAAGAATAAATTTAAATTTGTAATTAGTGAAGTATTAAGTTAAAATTAGCTGTAAATTTTTGTGTAATTTTAAAATCAGCGGATCGAATAATTAAATACAGTGGGAATAGTTTGAATTTAATAAAATGATAGTTATAATAAAAACAGTGGGTGGGGTATGGGACAGAAATATTATCGCGTTGAATCAGTGATTTTATTTATTTTTTTTTAATTTAAAAATAAGGTAGACTACCAGGAGGACCGAGAGAAAAAGGAAGTGAGCTGGTGAACGGTAGATAGAAGAAAACGAAGACGACGTTACTCTCATCTTGTTTGCTACGGCGACTACTGAGGTAGTATCTAGTATCTAGTATCTAGTATCTAGTATTTGTGATTTTATTTAATAGTGAGTATAAAAAAAAATAAAAAAGAAAAAACAGTAAGGTCATGGCTGTGAAAGAATGGTTCAGACAACTGCAGCCAGTCCAGCTATACCTGGTGCTTTTCTTCACGAGCACCTTCTTCATAATCGAAATAATAGCCAGCCATGTGACACATTCACTTACTCTACTACTCAATGCTTATCACATGCTGTGTAATATTGTTGCATTAGTCGGATGCATCGCTTCTGTCAAGGTGAGTTTACTCTTATTTAATGTACTTGCTAGTCTCGATTTCTTCTTTTCATTTGAATTTTTTTAAGCTGAAAATTTATTAGATTTTATTAATTTATAAACTTAGAAATTTTTATTGTTAATTAATAATTTTTATAGTGATGATTATATATAAGTAGTGCTTCATCTATTTATTTTCTGTAATAAAAATTTGAAAAAAAAAAAAAAAAAAATGAAGATAATATTTTTTTTACTGTGTTTTACTCTACGGCATATTAAATGTAAAAACTGGTTTGATTTTAAACAAATCTGATTTTTTTTTAATTTTCAGATTTAAAAATTTATAAAATTAAAATTTTTGAATAAAAATTTATAAAATTAAAATTTTTGAATAAAAATTTATAAAATTTAAATTTTTGAATAAAAATTTAAGATAATAAATTAATTTTAAAAAATTAATATATTTTTTTTTCATATTTAATTTTCAAATTCAAAAATCTTGATAAAATAAAATTTTTTTAATTTATATTGCGACAAACAGTACACATGTATAAAATTTAAATTTTTGAAAAAAAATTTATAAAATTTTAATTTTTGAATAAAAATTTATAAAATTCAAATTTTTATTCAAAAATTTAAGATAATAAATTAATTTTAAAAAATTAATATATTTTTTTTTTCATATTTAATTTTCAAATTCAAAAATCTTGATAAAATAAAATTTTTTTGGAGTTTACTCCTTAAGAGTCGATTTTCATATATAAGGCGCCCGGTATGAGAAAAATATGAGGGGTAAAATCTACTGATGAATGACCTCGTTACGTTTTTGGTGCGCAACCTCTATTCTGCGCAAACTTTCTCTTTTTAGGCGCGAGCATTCAAACGTTCACGGGGTATGTTGCGGGTCAGCTTACGCATTAAGTATACCTATATATGTTATTAGTTATTAGTAATAACTTATTACTGTATAAAATATATAGGTATATAATATATACAGCCGCGCGCATTAATTCAAATAGGTATTCAAATTTATAGTTGAATTGAAAATTGTAAATTCGGCCGTTTCTAAAGTCTAAATGTTGAAAATCTAAAATTATGCCCTTTGTCAAATTTATTAAACCTAAAAAAAAGACTGCTAATGTGGGCAAAAAGAATATAACGCCAAGTGTAAATTGAGCGTAAAGTAAAAAATGACAAAGAAAAAATCCACGAATTTTCGAAAAAGAACATCTAAAAAAACAGTCACTTAAAAATAAATAATTCAAATAAAATGCTGCATTAATAAAATAATGCCAATCTGACATAAGCTAATTTATAAAAATGATTCTAAAGAATAATTCAAAGAAACAAATAAACGAAAAAAAATATTGAAATTTAAAAAGATTGTCATTTCTCAAACAATATTATTTTAAATATTGAATTTCCGTAAAATTAAAAATTGTAAATGTTGCGGAGGTTTTATCGTAAATTTTATATTTTATTTATAATTGATATAAATATAAATTTATATCAATTGTATTTATTTTAAAATTGAGAAAATTACTCAATGAATAAAAATCAATCTATAGATGTGTCATGCATACTCTAAGTAATATAAGAAATACATTCATTTACCCTTATTAACTAATTTATTTATTTTATAATCGTTCGTAAGGAGTAAATTCCAGTCGTACGTCGGAGCTGACACACTTTTTTTTTTAAATTTATATTACAACAAACGGTACACATGTATTATTACTCAAATTTCATTATATACTACTAACTTTTATGATGATGAACCTATCAATAACAAGGTCATAAAAGATAATAAATATTTTTACCATATCCCCTACGACAAATTAAATGAGGTGATAAAAAAATTGTATTCTACGTATGTATTCTATTATTCTCTTATTTACTGTATTAATTTTCGATGTGTAATCCCGATTGGCGTATGATATATATAAATAAATAAATAAATTACAGTATTCTTCTCATACTTACTAAACATTAAATATTTTCCAAGCGTCAAGATTTATTTAAAACAGTATTTACGCTTTTGAATACTTAATTAACCAGATAATTATACTGAACAATTAATTTTTTTACAGTATGGTAAGCAAGATAAATGCCGGAGAGACCGTAACTCAAAAGACTCAATTATTTGTATTAAAGAGAATGAAAATCCTTCAGCATCTGAATCTAAAGTAAGTGTAAATTGTAATTATTTACATCTAAATCCAATGATTAATAAATTAATTTAATTTCAGCACTCATGCTCAGATAGCAGAATGAAGAATACATTTGGATGGGCGAGGATTGATATCCTGACGATGCTTATGTGTTGCGTGCTTCTCGCTTCGTTTTGTTTCTCGTTATTGGTGGAAGCGCTGCAAACTCTCATTCACATTGACCATCTCGATGAAATGCATCATCCGGTCCCGGTTATGTGTATTGGAGTCTCCGGAATACTTCTCAATGCGTTTTGCTATATAATTATCGGCGGATATACATTCAATCAAGGACTGCTGCTTCATGTGACCAAAGATGGAAATGTCGTCCTCCAGAAGTATGTTATCTAATTTAATCTATATTATTAAGAGAATAAGCAAAATTTTGTAGCCAGTGCATTCGAAAATGTTCTATCTCTAGATACATAATTAAGAAATGACTTTGTATCTCGTGAACTATTGACAATTTTAAAGATATAAGCTCATCTTGGAATTACACTTATCGAGACCTTTCATTTAAGTACTCACATCAATTTTTCATATATTTATATATATTATATATATGTATATATGAAAAATATATCAAAATGCATGTGGGTACTCAAATGAAAGCTCTTGATGAGTGTAACATCGGGATGAGCTTATATCTTTAAAAATGTCAATAATTAAGAAATGACATTGTATCTTGTCAACTAATTATATTTTTAAAGATATAAGCTCACTCTGACATTACACTCATCGAGACCTTTCGTTTGAGTACCCACATCAATTTTACATATATTTATATATATTATATATATGTATATATGAAAAATATATCAAACTGCATGTGGGTACTCAAATGAAAGCTCTTGATGAGTGTAACATCGGGATGAGCTTATATCTTTAAAAACGTCAATAGTTAAAAAATTACAGTGCAATTTAACAAAAGTCATTATTTAATAAAGCAAAATTTTATTTATTTATAGTTCACAAGTCACGGCAGTCTCATAGTGACTGCAAGGTTGCTAGTATAATTAATATAATAAATAATATAAAACTTTAATAGAATTTTTAAACGTTTTACTTACTTTATTTATTTGTCTGTCTAGAAGCATAGAGAACGCGACAGACGAACAGAGACTCGCTAATCCAACTAGAAGAAGTCCACTGGCGATTCCAAGGAGACAAGGATTCCAAGAAATGTGTCGAGATGTTCTTGGATGTATTTTAGTTGTTGTCAATTCTCTGCTAGTTTATCTCACAGACGCTCATTTAGCTAAATTCTTTGACCCGATTTTTGCAATAATTTCTTCAGTTTCTCTCTTTGCTTTGAGCTATCCGTACTGTAAGTATTTTATATTTTTATTTATTATAAAGTTTTTTAAAAATAAATAATCAAAATTTTCTTCTTCTTTTTTCAGTAAGAGAATCTGGATTAATTTTACTGCAAACAATTCCTAATCATATAAATATTGATTCACTGAAAAAAGAATTACTCGCAGCGTTTCCGGGAATTGTTAATGTCCACGATTTCCATGTCTGGCAATTGGCTGGTGAAAAAATAGTTTCTACTATTCATATAATATTTTTGGATCAAACGGTAATAATTATTTTACAATAAATTACTCACATAAATTAAAGCTGCATCATGATGACAAAATTTTAATTTATTTTTTAGGTTTACTCGGTGATAATCGATCAAGTGACGGCATTTTTCACGGAAATGGGAATAACGCACGTGACAATTCAACCTGAATTCCAAAAAGTAATTATTAAATTAAGTATAAAATTTTTAACAGAGATTCGTACAAATAAATAAGATAATAAAATGAAAATTAAATTAGCCGACATTTGAAAATTTTTATAATGTATTTTATTAAAAATCTTTATTTAAAAAGCATTAAAAAAAAATTCACATGTAGAAAATTGTTTAAATTACCCGTGCAATTTTTTAAAAATATTTTTTTAGTTCTAATTTAATTAATAAAAAAAATAAAAAATTGTTGAACGTCGGCTAATTGAATTTCAGTATCATGAATCATGACAATGAATTTAACTAAAATTAAAAATTTTTCTAGAATTTTATAGCAGTTAAGGGCCAGCTTTTCAACCTGAAATAAAATTTTATCCAGGATAAAATTATTATTGCCAGTATATCTATAAACATAAAGTATATAGATATATATTGGCACCAGATAAAATTTTATCTAGGATTGAAAAATTGGCCATAAATTATTATGAGAAAAATTCAATAAAAAAATTCCACATGGAAAATAAAAAAAAAATAATTAAGTAATGGAAATTTTTTAAAGCATTTTTTTATGATACTAAAGTTAACTGACAGCTGTCAATTATTTAAATTTTTATAAAAAACTAATAAGAATAAAAAAATACAAAAATAACTTGGTAGATATTTAGTAATTTTAAGAATTTTTGTAACAAATAAATGATAACAAAAAAAATGAAAAAAAATTCAATATTTAGAAATTTAAAAAATTAAATAATGTTATTTTTTAAAAATAATTTTTTAGAACAAATTTTCTTGTTAAATAAAATTAAAAAATAGTCAAGTGACTACTAACTGTAATGTCATTAAAAAAATCCTTTAAAAAATTTTCAGTAATAATTTTTTTTAATTTTTACATGGGGAATTTTTTTATTAAAATTTTTTTATAATAATTTCATTATTAAAATAAAATTATACAAAAAATTTCTAATGTCAGTGTTTTATATTTTTTATTGCAATTAGATTGTTATAAAAATTTAAAAAATTGACACCTGTCAGCAAATTTCAGTATAATAAATAAATTTCTAAATAACTTACAGATGAAAGAAGTCAGCAAGTCAGATTGCCTGATCCGTTGTCGAGGAAAACGATGCATCGAGTCTCAGTGCTGCTCCAAAGACGATCTTCTCGACGAAGTAATACTGGATAAAAGCGACAAGATAATAAATAAAAAATTTCTGCGCAAAGAGATAATTCCCTCTGAAGAAGATGTTAATTTAAAAAAATTCACGCTTCTTAAAAGTGACAGCACTAAATCGATGAATGTCAGCTTGAAGGATACTGAGAAAATTTCAGTCTCTAAACCCTCGAGAGATCACAGAAATAGTTGTCCTGATGGAAACGTCAGTGTCATAAATGTTGACGTTAATTCAGTTCGCGCAGATCCCTGTGAAAATGTCAAAAAATAATTTTTTTAGTTAGTTCTTTTTTTAATACAGTGTATTTATCACAAGACTGGATCTTCGAGTATTAAAAAAACATGTGTACATATCTTGTTTTATAATTGTTAATTTTAAATTCAATAAATAGGTTTTTTTCATTGTATACTATTATAGTTTTTTATATATCTCCATTTAAAAATAATAATAGACGAAGATTGTTGAAAATGCGTTATAAATATTGCCCTTCACTTATGACCATGGTGTTTCTATCAATCAAATAATTTGTTTACGAGTTTTCTGTTCTTCCGGGTTCAGTTTTTAAGGTATAAATACACTGAAGATATTTGTGAAGTTATTCAGTTTATTTCTTGTGAGAAGTAAACTAAGTTATCCGTAAAAATGGCGCTTCTTCTCAAAGCTAGTGCTTTGTTTCTTCTTATTTCAATTTGTCAAGGTATTTCTTCAATTATTAAACTTGTAACAATTGAATTTCTTATACAACAATTGATAATTAAAAATATAAAATATTTTGTTTAAACATGACATTGAAGTTAGCAGTTGCTTGATCATTTAAAAGTTTTTTTTAACAAACAAATTTGTTCCAAAAAATTATTTTACAAAAATTGCATTTTTAATTTTTCAAAATTTCTACATGTGAATTTTTTCTTCTAATTTTTTTTGCTATAATTTATTTGTTAAAAAAATTTTTTATAATTAATGAATGTTTGCTGAATTAATTTTCATTTTTTTCAAATGTTTTTTTTAGATTTGGGAAGATATAATTTAGCAGATATTTAATAATTTTAAGAATTTTTGTTAACAAATAAATTACGGGAAAAAAAATTGACTTTTAGAAATTAAAAAAAAATTAAAAATGTAATTTTTTAAAAATAATTTTTTAGAATTAATTTAATTGTTAAATAAAATTAAAAATTGATCAAGTGACAGCTAACTTTTATGTCATAAAGTTACATTATTATTTTTTTAATTTTTTAAATTTCAATAATACTAAAGTTAACCGATATTTTGACTTTTTGATTTTTTTTTAATTTATTAAATTAAAACTAAAAAATATTTTTTGAAAATTGCACTTATAATTTTTCAAGTTTTCTACAAATGAAAAATTTTTTTTTATTTTTTTATAATAATTTTTTCAATAAAAAAAAATTCTAAGAAATTTTAGATGTCAGCTAACTCAATTTTCATTAAATGTCAATTTTATTTTCTTCTTTTCTTTGACGTAATTTATTTGTTAAAAAAATTCTTAAAATTATAAAATATCTGCTAGATTAATTTTCATTGTTTAAACAACAGCAAAACCACCGACTTTAACACCGTCAGAGTCGAAGATTATAAAAAAAGTAGAAGAATCGCTGACTCTCAAATGTACAAGTGACGAGCCCATGGTTTTCTACACCGACTTAGAGGATCCTGTAAGTTATTAGATCAATTATATATTTTTAAAATTAAATTACAATAATTTTAATTTTTAATTGACAATAAATTTTTATTTACAGAAAAAAAGATCTAGAAGTACTGAAGAAACTTTTGCGGTTATTGGAGGACAGCATTCCCATTATTTCAAAAAGAAATCTCTAATTCTCGGTGACGATGGCTGATATGGTTGCGCAGACAAAAATGTTAAAGTTGATAAGACTAATAAAGAACAACCAAATGTTAGTTGGATTCGCGTCTATGTTATAAGTAAGATTTTATCGATAAATCGATTTTTTTTTTTAATAACTTTAATAACTTAATTTATATTTTCTGTTTAATAGGTAAGAAACCAGAATTGCAACCATCAAAATCGGTTCTTGTGAAAAATGAAGGCGATCCATTGGAACTCACATGTTCATGGGGTAGTATTAAAAAACTGGATTTTCACATTGGTTACGATGATCCCGTAAGTTTATAATTCTGGACTGATTTCTGTTTAACCAAAATAATTAAAAGATTATATGATTTTTGACATTTCAAATTATTTAAAAAATTTGAATACTACTCACAAGAATTTAAAAAAAACAAATTTAATTCCTTAGTTTTTTCAAGGATTTTACTTATATTTATAACTATTTTTTATTTTAATTAACTGTGTTCTCCTTGATGTACGGTACAATACAATTGTCTAGCTATATAGAATCATCGTATGTTTAAAAAACTACATTACACATTTTAAGATATATTAAAAAAAAAAAAAAGAAAAAATTTGCGCATAATTTTAACAGTTAATACATATAATTTGGAGAAATGAAACACTTAAAGTATTATAAAATATGCAAAAAGGAAGAACATGGACAAGAATAAATGTAAAGTGTGTCAGATATTCAGAGACGAACTATTACTATTTCTCAAAGTGATAGCTTCGCAGAGGTATGCGTGTATATAGCGCCTTGGTTGATGATAGAGAATATAAATTAATATTAAATAAAAAATCAGTATTAATATTAAATATATAACAATCTGAAATTATATAAAAAATAACGAATAGCTATTTAACATAATTATATATTTACGAATGTATCTGAAATTTTTATTTTCTTTATTTAATTTTGCAATTTATTACCAATAATATTATTTTTCAACCACAAACTTTAATAAAGGATAAAAATTTAGTCCTGGCTGAACATATGAGAGATATTTAGCAGCAGCTATCCATTTTTTTCGCTGATTCAATTTCCAATTGGCAACCGGAAATTTGTAAAATTTACAATTACTATTTCTATTAGTATTTTTACAATCAACTACACAACAATGTTGATGACCCATTATATTTTATTTATTTATTTAATTAAACTAACACACGTGTTATTTTCATAGCTTTTAGTAATAAAGAGCCACCCTTAGTTCTGTATTGTCCGCAGCAGACGCTGACATCAGTTTTGTGTCCCCCACTATGCCTTACGCACCCAGCGAATACCGTCCACCGTGATCTTGAGGTTACTAGTTTTAACTTTTTTGTTCAAAAGTTTCAAACGGCGAGATTCATCCCTTAGTTTCTTGGAGATAAGACTTTCTTGCGGAGTTAGATCGTGGTTTATGTACACCGGTGGTTTTAGTTTGCTTTTTAGGTAGATTTTGTTAGAAATCTAACTATTGCATTAGTCCTCATGGTGGAATTTTCACCTGATTTTGCTATTATATGTTATAATTAGTCGAGTAGGTTCCAAAAATACCATTGGTTAAAAAATTTATATATGTATGTAATATAACCAGCCTTGTCATCAGGATATCTCAAAAAGTTTTCAACCGATCTTGATGAAACTTGGTACACATATTATTTGGGTAATTACCGAGGTCGAGTTTGAAGATGAGCAAAATCGGTCAATTAGTTTAGAAATGGCGGCCATTTAAAATTTTCAAAATTTTGTAAATTTCAAGTATTGTAACTTTAACCGTGAATAACTTTTGACTGATAGAAAAGAGCTCATTTCTGAAAACTTCATGGTGAAGCTGATTATATTTCCTTCAATTTGACCTATAACACTTATACTTTAGGAAGATTTTTATTAATTTTATAGGCCACTCAAAAATTTTAAAATAATGAGAACTTTTTTTCAAATGTGGTTTTTTTAGAATGACTTTTGAACAGCTTTATCGACCGATACCAAAAACTAATCAGCTCTTAACATCAAAAAACTACGTCGATCGCCGCTGGACCGGTCAAAATCGCTTGATTCGTTTGTGAGATATCGTTGACGAAAAAAATCCAAAAAAAGCGTTTTTTTCAAACAAAGTCCGAAATTTTTTATCTGATCTATTCACGGTTTGAAATTTATCATAGAATTCAAAAAACTGCATCGACTGTTGTCAACTACGTGATAATCGGTTAAATCGTTTAAAAGTTATAGCGGATTGAAAATTAAAAAATTACTTAAACATGTTATCGAACAAATTAAATAACATAAATAAAGAAAATCTCATATCACATGAAATCTACCTTCCATTTCGGGTGAGGCCGAATGGCATTTTTTTTTTTTATCATGATTTCCTTCTTAATTGTCCCGTCACGTATAGTAGCTTTGATAATATCGTTGTTCTTGCCAAATTGTACGTTAAAGGAATAAATAAAATAAATAAATAATTAACTGTGTTAAAATTTTTAGACGGCTGCTATAGCTCTAAAATCGAATTGTCGTTGACTTCGATCGGAGGAGTCGAAGAGGGTTCTTTTAAATATACTATACGAAAAAAATCACTTTTACCTGGCGACAAGGGATGGTATGGTTGTGCAGATGAAACAATTGAAGTTGACACTCATAAACGCAATCAATCCGACGTCAATTGGATCTACGTGAACGTTCATGGTAATGTTATAACCCGAGATGAATTCTCTTTATATCTTTAAAAATATCTAGAATTAAGAAATTACAGTGTATCTCGTCACCTAATGATATTTTTAAAGATATAAGCTCATCCTGATGTCACCCTTATCGAGACCTTTCATTTAAATACCCACATGAATTTTTTATATATTTTGTATATTTTAAAAATATCAGAAATATCATATATATAAAATATATTTTTGTATACTTATTAAGGACATGATGATACAATTCGGCTATCCAATTTTAAAACACAGTAACTGCAAAATTTTTATACCTGATTTTTTTTTTAGTATTGCTGCATCTTTTATAACTTTTAAACCTTAATTTCAAGTATTTTTTCTTAAAAATATTAATATTTGAGTATTTTCTATTCATAAATCAAATTTGTCATTAATTTGGCGGGCAAACTTTTTTTTAATAAGAAAATTTGAAAAAAATTTTTAAATGTTAGTTACTGTGTTTTGAAATTGAGCAGCCGAATTACCCTTAAAATTTGAAGTCGATTAACCACCTATAACCCGAGATGAATTCAATTAAAAATTGGATATTTAACATTTATTGCATACGCTCTCTGCAGTTCTGTACCAGTTTTTTAGTTATAAAAAAAAAAAACTAACTATCAGAAACTTTCAAAAAACTGACAATCCTTTAATGTATTTGTTGTGAGTTAAAAAAAAAAAATAAAAAAAAATTTTTGACCGTCTAACTATTTATAAATAACGGATTAAAGTTCAACAATTTATGAAAAAGTATATATCTACGGAGTCGGACTTAGTTACAAGCTCATATACTTTTGCGGCGCGTACAATCTTTAATTTTTTGACAATATTGTACCATGACAACTACCTTAAGATAATTTTTTTATATTTCAACAGCCAAAGTCCCAAAGTTGTACCCACAGAAAAAAGAGATCAAAATAAAATTAGAACAAGAATTGAATCTTAAATGCACTGGCCATCGAGAAATAAAATTTTTCATGTTTTTAAATGGTCCGGTAAGTCTTTATTTTGAAAAAGATGAAAATTTGAGTCATTTATAACGATATCATTTTTAGAGTGATCAGACATTAAAGCTGTTGAACGGGTTCATACGGTCAAGGGAGGCTTAATTGAACATACCTTACAGAAGAAATCTGTAGATTTTGGTGACAGTGGATGGTACGCATGTGCATTCGATAACGTCAAAGTTTACTCCACTAGTAATCCAAACTCTCAAGAGAACATCACATTAGTTGAAAAAAAATTTGTAATTTTTAATAGAAATAGATGAATTAATTAATATCTTCTTAATTTTTTTTCTTACAGCTTGGTTTTAGAACTACTTGAGACACTAAACTGAAGATTAAGATTGGCAGAAGTAAGACAAAAGAAGTTTCGGAACGGATTTGAATTTTATTACACTCATTATTTACTACTTATAATTGTATAATTAAACAATATTTTCTTATTAATTTGAAATGCAATAAAGAATATTTTTATTCTAAAATAACTGTTTATTTGTTTATTTTTATTTAAATAATTAAATTACTAAGCAGAATAAATATTTTATAAATGCAATTAGAAATTTTCTAAACTGACAGAGTATGGAATCATTTTATTTTTTTTTCAATTTTTAAAAAGAATTGAAAAATTTATGATTAATTACAGTCACGTTTTTTCAATGAAAAAAAAAAAAAATGAGGAGAATGCACACTTTGTTTTGCAAACTATATCGATAAAATATCTCAATATCAAGAAAAGTTTAAAACATTTGAGAAAAAATTGCAGTTATCACAATAAAGAAACATCTGACATTGTCCGTGACCTAATAATAGCAGTGATATAACAGACTGTATTGAACTATTTAAGCTTATCGTTAATTTTAATAGCTGTTTGTCAGATGGTATAAAAACAGTGAAGACATTTATAAATTATTAGTCAGTAAACGAGTGAGAAGTGATTTAAATTGTTTTTAAACGATGGCATCGCTAATTCAAGCTTGTGCTTTATTTTTTTTGGTAGCAATATGCCGAGGTGATTACTAATTACGTAAATAACTCCCTAATTAATCAACAACCAGCTCACAAAATAATTGAAGTTTAAAAAATGTTTTAAAACCATTATTGTAATTTAAATTTTTATATCATTTGATTTCTTCTTAAACTATATGTTACTTATTTAATGAAATTATTGTAGAGTTTTTTACCTCGTTTCAAGTGTAATAAGTTAAAAATTAAAATAATTCGGTAAAATCCAGGTTATTTAACAATTATGGTGTGTTTAAGCCCGCACCCCGGATGACTCACTATAATTTTTTTTACCGGGAAAAATCAAAATAAAAAATTAAAAGTTTTAAAATCATGCAAATACACGCAATTACAGAGGTGTAGTAAACGGAATTCAAATTTAAAAATGGAACTTGATTAATAAAAATTATAATAAGAAGACATGTCGCTCAAAATTTAAAAAAGCAGATAATATTTTCGATTTATTTAATGATTTTTGACAGGCTGTATTTCGTATAGAATATGACTTATAAATGGGGTATTTAATGCCAATCCGACCACTTTTGAACTCGACTCCTTTAGATTTAGCTGAAACTTTATCATTCTTTTCTACCCTTTGAAAAACATTTTTGAGAATTCTTTAAAAATTTTTTTTGTCCAACCCAAAAAAAGTTATGAATTTTTCAAAAAAATGGCTTTTTTATTTTCAAATAGCCATAACTTTTTTTTATATTGATTGACCTTTGGGTACCTTTTTTTGAAAATTTTTGTTTTTGAATGTACTTTTTGAAAAAATACACAAAAAAAATAGAAGACGATAAATTCGGGAAAATATCCGGGTCTTTCGAGTAAAATCGTTATTTTCTCATAGTACGTCATTTTTTTTTTTTATTTCTCAAAAAATACTTCATTCAATTTGACAACTATTCCCGCGCAGCCCGGAAAAGACCGAATTTTTTTTATATTTTTTTTTTAATTGAAAAAAAAAAAAAAAAAAATTTTTTTTTATTTTAGAAAATTTGACAATTTTTTTTTTAGTACTGAAATTATAAAAAAAATTTTTTTAGAGTTGAAAGGATAAGAAAATTACAATAATTATGATTAAATAGTTAATTTTTATTATTTACATTAAACAAATTAAAAATACTTAATCTAGAATATATTCATATATTTACAATATTATTTATACATATTATACAATTATTCAGAGAAAATTCTTAAATTAAAATCACTCAAATAATTGAAAATATTTCTTACAACTAAGGAAGGTAAATCCATATAAAAAATATCATACAAAACTTCTGCATTTTTGAGCAGCTCTTTTCTATCAAATGCTCTTCTTAATTTTTCAAATATATAGCCACCATACACTGGAAATTCGGCTAATATTTCGTCCTTATCGATACAATCTAAATTTGTTAAACCTACAGCTAGTTTATGTACATTCTTCTTAAATACACTAAAATAATTTAAATTTAAGCTTCTAATTTTTCGGATTTTCATCTCAGCAATTTCCTTTTCGCACTTCTCACGAAATGATTGAAACTGCTCGCCATCCACAGCTTTTAAATATTTTTCAGTGACATATTCACCGGCTGCAGATAGCTTAATAATGTGACCTTGAATTGCCTTGATCATTGCCGACGATGGATCCTGCCGCTCTTGATTAAAGGTCAGGTCAGCAAGGTGGATATTCATTTCCATGGCAATTTCAAGCAAACTTGAATCGTCGTTGTTGACCACATTAATATCTACCCCACAGTCCAGTAAATAATTTAAAATATTTTGACTGCCTAAGATAATAGCCTGTCGAGCCACAGTTTCACCACACAAATCGGAAATTTCCAAAAAATTAGAGCAATTTTTAACAAATAGCTTCAAAATGTCGATGTTGTCCTGACGCATGGCTTCTTCAAACTCCACCGTGTATTCTCCATCTTTGATGATGTTGAACTTCGCTCCAAAGTTTTCCAGGACTTGGAGAATCTCAATGCTGCCGGTACTTGCAGCCAAGTGAAGGGAAGATTTCACCCCGTATGATCCTTGATCGATGGTGGCGTTGTTCTTTAACAACAATTGAATCACACGGATGTCCTTTTTCGAAATTGCTATATTCAAAGGAGACCAGTGATAGCAACCCGTTATTGACGCCTCTTTGTAGGCCGAGACGCTTACGTTTGCTCCTGACATCACCAGGAACTCGGTGATCTCGTAATCACCACATTGAATGGCACGGTGAAGTGGTGGTAATCTTTCATAATTACTTGGCCTTACGTTGACGTCAGCTCCAGAAAAAACTAACTTCTTCACTACTTCAAGGTTCTTCTCCTTGATGGCCACGTGGAGCGCCGTTCCCAAGAAGACAGTGCTAATATTCAACTCTACGTTGTTTTTCAATAGAAAATCGATGAGTTCTTCGCCCGAGTTCATGATGGCGAACTGGAGCACACTTATTTCTCGGTACTGATCACAAGGAAATACCGAGTTGATGTCCAAATATCCGTATTTCACTGACATCTCAATCATTTTCAAATCACAACTGTTCACTGCCATTTTTCGGTTTGAGTAATTGAATAATACACAAGTGTATGTAAAACTTAGAAAAATTTGGTTTTGATTTGCAGATAGTTGCACTTCGAACTTTGTCGTAAGAATGATTTGAGTTCTTGAAGCGATTCACAAAGTAAACTCTTGAGGCTCCCTTCTTTCAAAAATTCATTAGGGTCTTACTCCTTCCTCTGGTAATAAACGTTTGTCATTGGTTCTTTTACTATCGTTTAGTCAGAGGGAAAAGGACTGGGGAGTCCATAACTTGAGCGAACCTTAGCCAGGTAAAAATTAGCAAAATTCACCAAGTCATCAAAGAATCCATTAAGGCTAATTGCTATTTCTTTAAAATTTACAATTAATTTTCATGCACTCTTAATGAGATCTTAAGTGCAGATATTTACTCAAATCCAAGAAATAAATAATGGCTCTTCGAATTCAATACTTTAAAGAATATAATAAAATAATACACCTTTAATGTCATTGTAATATTTTGGTAGTTAGGTATGAAAAGAAGTCTATGGAAATTTTACTTTAGTTCAACTTTCTTTTATTTATGAAGGCAAAAAAATCCCACTATCTTCAATGTGAAATTAAATATGTTGAAGTGTTTTCGAAAAAAATGTAGCCGATTGTAATGTATGTGTTCCAAGAAAATTATTTTTGGGTTAAATTTATTAATAAAAAAAAAGAAATGTCTGATGATCATTCATTCCATAAAAATCGTATAATCATTTTTAAATAAGTACAATCTTACCTAACTTAGTTAAATAAGTAGGGGAGCTTGGGGTCGCCCCGGTCAGCGACCCCATTTAAAAAAATCTGCTATACCTTAAATTTTGAATTTTGTTTTATTTTGTACGCTTATTTAGCTGAGAGTAAAAAATAGATTCAAAACTTAGAAATATAGTATTTATTAGTAATAATTAAAAATTAAAAAATTGATTCCCATTTGATCTAAGAATCTGAATCATTTCCGTAAGGCTTTTAATATAGTTTACAGCAAGATAAAAATTTATAATTTTTATGTATATAATCTATAAATCTTCCTTTATAAGTGGGAATTTTTATTATACTGTAATTATTAATCGTTTTCTTTTGAATAAAGTTTATTTTTTCAACTATCGGTTGGGGTCATACCGGTCAAAGCTGTGGGGTAACACCGGTCAGTTTATTCAATTGTTTATTGTTTGACAGCTCGTGTGTTTATTTAAAACTAACCACTATTTTGTAATTAATTAAAAAAAAATCACAAAAGAAGCCAGTTAAATTGTCCGATAATGTTAATGAAGAACTCCAAACAAGTAAGTCAGCAGAAGAACCTAGAATGAATTCAAGGAAACGAATAACTTCCACTCGTGCGACGGATAAATATCAAGTATGGCCTAAAAAAACGCAAATTAGTTAAAAAACAGAAAGTTTAAATGTTCAAAATTACCAATATTTATTGTTATTTCCTGCTAAAGTTTCAATAAAAAAATTAATTTTAAATTTTTATTAAATTTTAACAATATAATTCGGAATTTCTTATTTTTAAAATAAAATTAATACTGACCGGAGCGACCTGCCTAATGACCGGGGTGACCCAACACGTTGGGTCGCCCCGGTCAAACTCATTATTTCTATAATTCCTCAAATATTTTTATTTATCTTCATACTTATATTTTTTAGTAATTGCATTTAGTTCTTCAGATGTCAAAGAATTGAATAAAGTCTTTTTTATTATTCCAAAATGATAATTTTAATATTTTTTTAAATTCACTTCTTAGGTGACCGGGGGGACCCCACACTCCCCTAATCTTTACGTAACTTAGTTTTTAAAAATTTAATAATCCAAGAATAAAATAAAAAACGGCATTCGGCCGAACCTGAGATGGAAAGCAGATTCCATGAAATAGATAGAAGTAAAAATTTTAAAAGTAAAGCTGTTATAGGTCAAATTGAACGGTATTTTATCAGCTTTGCAGTGATGTTTTTAAAAATACGGTATATTTTCTGAGTCAATAGTTATTATCAAATATAGTCACGAAAATAACGAGTTATTACATTTTCAAAATCTTAAAGGGCCATTTTTATAGTTGTAGGCGCTGGGCTAGACACAGCATTGACGTTATATATTACATATAGATATATATGTACACTGAAAGAAAAAAAACTTCTTTTGAAAAATATATGGGTATTTTTGTAACAAGAAATTAATTTGTTGGAAATTATCAAGTTGTTTATCTAAAATTGTTTTTTTAAAATATAAAAAACTTTTTTTCTACATGAAGGTAGTGTGAATAAAATTTTAATTTTTTTAGCTAAGAAAAAAAAATTTTCAAAATTTCCAACAAATTAATTTCTTGTAACAAAAATGCCTATATTTTTTGAAAAAAATCTTTGCTATTTATGTATCTATAAATATATAATGAAATTTTTAGCTACTGATTTATCCGAGCACTACTTGACTATTAAGAACATAAAATTTTAAGTAAATTTTGACTTGAAAAACAATACAATAGAATAGTTAAAGAGGAACAATACAATAATAAATGTATTTCTAATAGTTAAATCTACCAAATAATGATTCTTTGAATTTAATACAATAATGAATACAACAATACACTTTCAATGACATATTGATAATATTTTAGTACCCAGGTATGAAAAGTAATTTATGGAAATTTTACTTTAATTGATTCTTGTTTTATACATGACGCCCCAAATAATCCCATTATCTTTGATGTTACAATAATTATCTTTAAATGAAAATTTTAAAAGAATTTTACCTACCGTAAAGTATGTTGTCCAAAAAATTATTATATGCATTAAATTAATTAATAAAAAAAATTTAATAATAATAATAATCATAGCATCAAAAAACCTAATTTTACCTTCCCTCGAAGTTGATCTAATAATCATTTCAGAGGCCAATTTACCCACCTATAGTCCAGTCGGTTAGGAAAAAAAATACGGTTTGTTCAAAATTCATTTATACTTGTTCCAATGTTAAAAAGTGAGCAAAGAATTGAAAATCCAATGAATTAATTAAGGAAAGATAGGGTAAATGCACCAATTATTGACCGATTAACGTTTTCTTTTTCTGTACTAAGCTATAAAAAATCTATTAACCTACTAAAAACAATTTGTAATGGATTTTATTAAATTTAAATACTTAATTAATAATAATTAATATTAATTTATAATAAAAATTAACAAAATTATATTAATTTTGTTATTTGAATCTTGAAATACTAAAATCACCAATTATTGACCGAACAAACCCAATAAATGACCGACCGTTCTCCAATTAATTGACCGCTCAAATAATTATAAGTAATTTTGTAAACTACTTGTATGTAATT
>CAJNRD030001117.1:5205655-5227945 GCA_905319865.3 Cotesia congregata | reverse complement strand
AAAATAAAAGATAAAAAGCAAAATAATAAAAAACAGAAAACTTTGCTATGGTTTAGTGGCGCCATAACTGTAAGGTGAGGAAAAAAAATACTATAATGAAATGTATAGATAGATATACAAAAAAATCCACAGTCATATATTAGTTTTTTATAGATAATAATTTAACGACAGTGAATTGAACGCTCATATTAATTAGGAAAATTCTTCGTGTGTTACTTTAGATAATAAAAAAAAAATTGTTCCGGTACGATCATTTTTTCGACCAATTTCCCTGCCACATACACTCATCCATACACGGACGTCCAGAAAAAATTATGTTAAATGTTATTATTTACTATGTTAAACAAAAAAATTGTTATTGAAATATATTTTATGTGCCTGACAAATTATTCGACTTGATATAAGTGTACTCATATTAACCTGTAAGTGCGATATAAATAACAAAAAATCAATTTCAGTTTCGAGAAAAGTGCTTTTTTTGAAATGTCGAGAGTAGAGCACAACCTCAACGCTTCGCTTATGAGGCGTGCAATAATTGAAATTTTATCATGAAAAGTCTATCTTGCTGTGCTTGTTTTAATAAAAATATTAGGGTAGTTGTCATGGTACAATATTGTCAAAAAATTAGAGAATAATTGCTTCGGGTGAAGAAAAATTTTGTAATTAAAATTGATTGGTGAATAATTAATTTACAAAGCTGAAAATTATGATACGGACATAGAAATTATGTCATATACTTTAGAAAAAAAAATATCTTGAATTGAGTAAATAATTTTGAAGAACTTCTTCTTGATTTAAGGTACAATATTGTCAAAAAATTAGAGATTATGTGCGCCGCAAAAGTATATATATGAGCTTGTAGCTAAGTAATCCATAATTTTTATGCAAGACTGTACCCGTGGAGATGCAACCCATACAATTGTTTCTGTCCGACTCTGTAGATATATACTTTTCCATAAATTGTTAAACTTTAATCCGTTATTTATTAATAATTAGACAGTCATAAATTAAAAAAAAATTTTTTTTTAAACTTACAACAAACACATTAAAAGACTGTCAGTTTTTTGAAAGTTTCTGACAGTTAGCTTTTTTTATAATTAAAAAACTGGTACAGAACTGCAGAGAGCGTATGCAATCAATGTTAAATATCCAATTTTTAATTGAATTCATCTCGGGTTATATGTGGTCAATCGACTTCAAATTTTGAGGGTAATTGTATCATCATGTCTTGAATAAGTATACTAAAATTTAGAATTTTCTGACGGTATGCCTCAACTCCGACAACTACCTCAAATTAATTTAGTAGATTGGATAACTAATTGCACTCCTTAAAACGCACATTGTTTTTCAATGCAACAAATGAATGCTATGCACTAAGCACTCTTAATTAAGAAATAATTTAACAGAGGTGCATGCGGTATGCGGTTTAACGAAGACCTGGGTCGTTTTCTTTCTATTTAACAGGATAAAATATGCAGCATTATCATTTTCTCGTAGTATCAGTACAAGTTCCAGTAACGGACCCGAGTTGGTTAGTTACACGCCTGGAAATGATACCGAAAGCATAAATATGTCACCAGAAGGCCCCATTTTAAGTAACAACTCAGTCCAGCCTGGCTGGCGTTCCAACTATCGCGGTGATTACAAGGACTACAATTTGAAGCCTATTTGCACGCAAGATTTGCTGTCTTGGGCGTTCCAGGTTGCTCGAGGAATGGAATATTTGAGTCAGCGCAAGGTGATTTACTTATTTTTATTTTACACTAGGAATTAAATTGCGTGCTTTAATTTTTTAACCAATAAAGAATCGGGGACCACATTTTTGCAATAATTCGATACTCGGTTAACTTCACGTTTATTTTAATTTCATCTATTTTAATTTAGAGGATTAATTTAGAGGATATGGAGATACTCATTTTCACATTTATCTTTAAGGTTTTGCACGGTGATTTAGCGGCAAGAAATATCTTACTGGCCGAGAACAATGTTGTTAAAATATGCGACTTTGGTCTGGCAAAAACAATGTACAAAGATGATAATTATAAAAAACAGGGCAATGCTCCCTTGCCTATCAAGTGGATGGCCATTGAGTCTATTAGAGATAGGGTATTTTCAACCCAGTCGGATATCTGGTCATTTGGAATCGTTCTGTGGGAGTTTTTTACGCTGGCTGAAACTCCTTACCCGGGAATGGAAGCTGAAAAACAGTTTCAGAAATTGGTCGAGGGTTATCGAATGGAACAACCTGAATTTGCTACTGATGATGTGTAAATTTATATTTTTTTAACATTAAATTAAAGAAGATATACATGGAGAGAAAAAATTTATTTTAAAAATAAATGAGCATTGTTGTGAGAAGAAATTAGTTTTTTTGATATTTTTGATAATTTTGTTTCTTAATAGAAGAAATAAAAATTTTTCTTATAGTAAATTTCTTGTTGAAAAAAAAACTTTTTAAGACTTAGGAAACAAAAAATTTGGATGAAAATTCACAAGTTGTCTATCCAAAATTGTTTTTTACTAAACCAAAAAAAAATTTTTTTCAATAAAAAACTTTTGTTTCTGTGATAAAAATTTGTACAGCTATTTCTTCAGCTAAGAAATAACATTTTTTTTTAATTTATTTCTTATTATAAGATTGCTCATTTTTTTCATAAAAAATTTTGGTAAATATTTACAAGTGGGGTCAACCATTTAATTTTCATTTTTTTGAACGAAATTACTGTTTGATTTTATTGATATATTTTTTTTTGAAAAATACATAAAAAAAATGAACAATCGAAAAAAAAAGTTGATTATCCATTTTCTCGTAGTATCAGTACAAGTTCCAGTAACGGACCCGAGTTGGTTAGTTACACGCCTGGAAATGATACCGAAAGCATAAATATGTCACCAGAAGGCCCCATTTTAAGTAACAACTCAGTCCAGCCTGGCTGGCGTTCCAACTATCGCGGTGATTACAAGGACTACAATTTGAAGCCTATTTGCACGCAAGATTTGCTGTCTTGGGCGTTCCAGGTTGCTCGAGGAATGGAATATTTGAGTCAGCGCAAGGTGATTTACTTATTTTTATTTTACACTAGGAATTAAATTGCGTGCTTTAATTTTTTAACCAATAAAGAATCGGGGACCACATTTTTGCAATAATTCGATACTCGGTTAACTTCACGTTTATTTTAATTTCATCTATTTTAATTTAGAGGATTAATTTAGAGGATATGGAGATACTCATTTTCACATTTATCTTTAAGGTTTTGCACGGTGATTTAGCGGCAAGAAATATCTTACTGGCCGAGAACAATGTTGTTAAAATATGCGACTTTGGTCTGGCAAAAACAATGTACAAAGATGATAATTATAAAAAACAGGGCAATGCTCCCTTGCCTATCAAGTGGATGGCCATTGAGTCTATTAGAGATAGGGTATTTTCAACCCAGTCGGATATCTGGTCATTTGGAATCGTTCTGTGGGAGTTTTTTACGCTGGCTGAAACTCCTTACCCGGGAATGGAAGCTGAAAAACAGTTTCAGAAATTGGTCGAGGGTTATCGAATGGAACAACCTGAATTTGCTACTGATGATGTGTAAATTTATATTTTTTTAACATTAAATTAAAGAAGATATACATGGAGAGAAAAAATTTATTTTAAAAATAAATGAGCATTGTTGTGAGAAGAAATTAGTTTTTTTGATATTTTTGATAATTTTGTTTCTTAATAGAAGAAATAAAAATTTTTCTTATAGTAAATTTCTTGTTGAAAAAAAAACTTTTTAAGACTTAGGAAACAAAAAATTTGGATGAAAATTCACAAGTTGTCTATCCAAAATTGTTTTTTACTAAACCAAAAAAAAATTTTTTTCAATAAAAAACTTTTGTTTCTGTGATAAAAATTTGTACAGCTATTTCTTCAGCTAAGAAATAACATTTTTTTTTAATTTATTTCTTATTATAAGATTGCTCATTTTTTTCATAAAAAATTTTGGTAAATATTTACAAGTGGGGTCAACCATTTAATTTTCATTTTTTTGAACGAAATTACTGTTTGATTTTATTGATATATTTTTTTTTGAAAAATACATAAAAAAAATGAACAATCGAAAAAAAAAAGTTGATTATCACAATTTTAACAAATTTTCAAAAAAATTTATAAATTTTTTAGAATATTGTGATATTCAACTTTTTTTTTTTTTTTTTAATTGTTCGTTTTTTTATGAACTTTTGCAAAAAAATATTTCAAAAACATCAAAAAAAGATAAAATAAAAAATTTATCCAAAAACATGAGAACCAAAATTTTTTCCAACTTTTGAAGGCAAAAAAGCAATCAAAATCTTTATTTTTTTCTTTCACGATAGTTTTTATCGTAAATGCGCCATAAAAACAAGCAGAATTGAAAAAAAATTTGAAAAACGTTAATTTTTCACTTAGATATGGTCAAAAATAGTGTGGATCACACTTGTGAATAATTACCAAAAATTTTTCTCATAGTAACTTTCTTGTAAAAAAAAACTTTTTTAGACTTAGAAAACAAAAAATCTGGATGAAAATCAGCAAGTTGTTTATTCGAAATTGTTTTTTACCAATTCAGAAAAAAATTTTTCTCAACAAAAGAGTTACTGTGATAAAAATTTGTATTTCTTCAGCTAAAAAATAAAATTGTTTAAAATTTTTTTTTAAATTTATTTCTTATTACAACATTGCTCATTATTTTCATAAAAAATTTTTTCTCTCAGTGTATAGTAATAATAACAACTAATAACTAAAAATTATAATTTAAAAATATAGATATAGAATAATGAACGATTGCTGGCAAGCTAAACCAACTGCCCGACCAACATTCACGGATTTGGTCGACAGTATTGGAAATTTACTCGATGAAAGTGTTAAAATGGTATAACATTTTTTTTATTTTTTTTTTCTAAGCAAATGTTTATCATTGAATTATTAATATTTTATAATTGTTTTTTTTTTTTTTTTTTTTTTTTTAGCATTACGTGGACCTAAATACACCGTATATAGATATGAACACAGCATTCTTTGAAAACAGACAGAATGACTACTTAATGATGATATCATCGCCAGATCACGAGGCTCTATCTTCGCCTCATGAATACGTAAATTCTCCGATACCATTGAGCCCCGCGTCAGACACTTCGTACATCTGCATGAGTCCAACTCAAGAACGTGACGAGTCCGGGATATTTAGTCCTCTTACTTTGTCTGAAAAAAGTCACTTTGACTTCCCATCGCTAAACAAAAACAGTTGCAACAGTCATAACATTAATTCTGACTCAGATTCAGAAGCAGTTGAGATATCGCCGATGCTAAAGAGCGAAGACGATAATTATCTCAAGCCTATTAACATCCAGGAACGAAGAGCAGAGTTTGCAAGACAGAGACAAGCGATGAAAAATTCAATCGCCAAAGACAAAGCAATAGAACGAGATTCGGGGTACTGCAATGCACCTCAGAATTTTTGTTTAATTGATAAGACACAAGTTGATTGTAAAGATGACACTGACGGTGGTGGAGATAAAAAGTTAAATAATAAAAATAATTTTAATAATTACAAAGATGGAATTATTAGAACACAAGATAATTATGTTAACATACCGAGTTATAATAATGAAATGCGAAAAGACATTCCTGATAGTTTTACTAATCCCAGTTACGTTTTTATGACCAATGATAAGGATCAGACTAAAGTTTGAACAAATGTGCAAAAATGATATAATACCGAATTATTGAGATTGTAATTGTGTCTTAACAGTGATTTGATAATCAAATTAAGTTAAAATTAAACAATAATATCGTGTTCCAGATACCATAAGGATGTATACCGGCAAAAGATTCCAGTGAAAAACTATAAGGGCGTACACTGATAAAAAAAATTAACTTGACTCAAGAGCCAATATCTTGAACCAAGAATACCATTTTGAAGAAGATGATTTTCTTGAGTCAAGAGAATAAATTTTTGAAACAAGAAAATTTTCTTAGACCAAGAATAATTTCTCAACTTAAGAATTTATTTTCTTGACTCAAGAAAATCATTTTCTTCGAAATAGTGTTCTTGATTCAATATTGTGGCTCTTGAGTCAAGTTAATTTTTTTATCAGTGTATAAAAAAATTTTTTTTCGGGAATCGACGTATTTCCGTCCGAAATGTGCAGAAATGCAAAAAAAAATTTTACACGCCCTTATGGCTCCCGGGACTCACTTCGGATGCCATAAGGGCTTATCATAAAAATTCCATTATTTTTTCTAAGTCCAAAAAAAAATTTTTACTTAGGAGAAAATTTTTTTTTTGTATTTCTGCACGTTTCATACAAAAATACGTTGATTCTCAAAAAAAAATTTTTTTATACGCCCTTATGGCTTAGAGCTCCTAGGACTAATCTCGGATGCCATAAGGGTGTAATAAAAACAATTTTTTTTTGAGAACTAACGTATTTTTATATGAAACGTGCAGAAATGCAAAAAAAAAATTTTCTCCTAACTAAAAATTTTTTTTGGACTTGGAAAAAATAATGGAATTTTTATTATACGCCCTTAGGTTCTCTTATGGCATCTGTAACGCGATACGATTTTTGGTGTTCTGATGCGAAATTAGTGCCATTGCTTGACTAATTTTTATAATTGATGCTTATTTAATTTTAAAAATAATATAAACTGCCGTACTTAGATAAATTAATGTTAATAAAAATAATGAGATTATTTTTTAAGATTACTACTTAATTTTTATATCAAATTATAAGAGAGTTTTAAATAATTCCATTACGGCAATGATGGAAAATTAAATCAAAATTTATTAGTTAAGGTATTTTGATAAGTCTTAAATTTAAAATATGTAAATTTTTATGATTTTTAACAAGTGCTTTAAGTACTTACGCGTATGAGTAATTTTAAATATCGTTGAACGGTACAGAGGGTAATGACACTTATTGTGAAAACTCTTTTACCATTATTTTAATTATGTAACTTAATTTTATACTTGACCTACCTGAGATAAGAATATGAGATAATAAATAATTGTAAATTATTTTTAAGAATTTTTACAGATGTGTATAAATAATGACTAATTTGTAACAATATGTTTATTATATTTAATAATTAAATAAAAATTATAAATGAATAAAAGGTTTACTGTGGTATGAAAAATCTATTTTTATAATTAGAAAATTAATAATTAATAATTATTTGAAAGAACAAAACTTAGTTTTTCAGATGATTTCATACGTAATTGTTTATGCTGTTCTTCCGTAAAATTTAGTGCATCATTAACTCGATTATTGAAGAATTTGTTTAGTAATTTTCTAATTACTTCAAATCGGCATGCATAGTTTAGTGTAAATCTAGAAAAATAATTGCTAAGCATTTTTTTGAATTTAAAAAAAAATGTATTGGAAGAAATAATATTAAACTTACTTCAGCAAGTAAAATCTGATCCAATCGCTGTTAGAAAGAGTGGAACGTAACCGCGGCATATCGATGTTCATTAATTCCATGACATACAATAGACTCATTTCATAAGATATTCCCGGAATAAAATATTGTATACCATCGAATAAACATCTGATCATATGTTCCCATTCCGGGGATATGTCACGTAGGTTTGGTTTTACCCACTCATTCAAATAGTCTTCAGAACGTTTTTTTATCTCTTCAAGTGATCCATTACAAAAATTGAACCTAAAAATAAATATTTTAAGTATTTCTTCTAACAAAATAATTATTTTAAATATGAAACTGATATCAGCTGGCATTTTACAATTTTTTATTTTTTTTTTTTTAATCAATTAAATACTTATGATACTGAAATTAAAGAAGATATTTGTCAATTTTTTGAATTTTTATAACAACTAAATTATTATGAAGAAACTTTAACAGAAAAATTCCACATCTAGAAATAAAAAAAATTACAAATGCGAATTTTTAAAAAATATTTTTTTTTATAATTAATTTTTCTTAAAAATCTAAAAAATTGTCAGCTGCTGATTTCAGTATCATAAAAAATTTATTAAAAAAATTCTAGATGTAATGATTAAAAAAAAAAAATTATAAATGCGAATTTTCGAAAAAAAAATATTTTTTTAAAACACTGAAATTAGAAGACAATTTTTTAGTTTTTTAAATTAAACTAGGTCTAAACAATTGTTTTTAAAAAATTACATTTATAATTTTTTAGAGCTTCTAAAAATGGAATTTTTAAAATAAATTTTTTTTGCTATAATTTATTTATTAAAAAAAATCTAAAAATTATCAAATGTCTCAATTTTAGAATCATTTTTTTTTTTTCAATAAGTAGTTTACTATAAAAATTCAAAAAGTTGTCATATACCTGCTGGTTTTATATTTGAGAAGTTAAGTTTCAAAAGGGTATCTTTTCATTGTTGAGATAAAAAACTGGATAACTTCAATTATAAATATTTATAATTCTCAAAGTAATTAATATTTAAAAGTTCAAAAAACTGCTCTTCTAAAATATAAAAAGATACCCTTTTGAAAATCAGCTCCTCATTTAATATTATACTAATTAAAATTACTTACGCATCTTCGATACCGAGAAGATAGCCGATGCCTTTCCAGACATAACAAAAGTTTTCTAGATTTTCGTCAGTTGCACCATGAATACCAAAAGCGGTGGGAAAAGTAACCACTAAACAAACAAACGACCCTTGCGTCAGAGCCATTTCACCCTGATTAAGTTTTTTGAGTCTTATGGAGCCCAAAGCTTCCATCAAAAACGGACACTGTCCAGGTAAAGCTACAGGACACGCTGATCGAAAATCTTCCAACAAAATATCTCTCGTCGGCGACCAAGAATTTTTAATAGTCGTAGCTTTGTCTATCGATTCATCAGACATTGCGTGTAATTTATTTCGAATCATAACGTGCATTTGTCGCACTATTTTCATGTCCTTATAAGCATGCGTGCCCTTTGTCCATGGATCGCTTGTGTACCAGCTTCTAAACTTCGCAACAGTTCCCAGGTATCTTAAATTACAATTACATAACATTAATTATTATTATTATTATCCATATTATTAAGAGAATAAGAAAAATTTTGTCTCCAGGATAGTCATATGATAAAATCGATTTTTCTCGTGAAATTTAGTGTCATTGCAAAGGTCTTGACTTGAATTTGTGCCTTTTCAAGGTTTCATATCATTCTCAGCAATAGTTAATTTATGATGATAAGTATTTAGGCTGAATTCGAAAATGCTCTCTATCTCTATACATAATTAAAAAATGACCTTGTATCTTATGAACTATTGACATTTTTAAAGATATAAGCTCATTCCGAGATTATACTCATCGAGACCTTTCATTTGAGTACCCACATCAATTTTCCATATATTTATATATATTATATATATGTATATATGAAAAATATATCAAAATGCATGTGGGTACTCAAATGAAAGCATTTGATGAGTGTAACATCGGG
Source organism: Cotesia congregata (assembly GCA_905319865.3). Lineage (NCBI taxonomy): Eukaryota > Metazoa > Arthropoda > Insecta > Hymenoptera > Braconidae > Cotesia > Cotesia congregata. Next base: position 5,218,499 of record CAJNRD030001117.1, on the reverse strand, counting down.
ATGAGCTTATATCTTTAAAAATGTCAATAATTAAGTAATGACCCTGCATCTTGTGAACTATTGACATTTTCAAAGATATAAGCTCATCCGGATGTTACTCTCATCGAGACCTTTAATTTGAGTACCCACATCAATTTTTCATATATTTATATATTTTATATATATATGTATATATGAAAAATATATCAAAATGCATGTGGGTACTCAAATGAAAGCTCTTGATTAGTGTAACATCAGGATGAGCTTATATCTTTAAAAACGTCAATAACTAATAAGAAAGTATAGTGCAATTTAACAAAATTCATTATTTAATAAAGAAAAATTTCATTTATTTATAGATCACAAGTCACGGCAGTCACATAGTGACTGCAAGGTTTCTAGTTATTTTTAATTAATTATTAAAAGTACCTCTTAATGAAATTAAAGTTAGCAGTCACTTCATCATTTTTTAATTTTTTTAACAAACAAATTTGTTCCAAACAATTGCATTTAAAATTTTTAAAAATTTTTAATGTTTAATTTTCTTCTTATTTTTTTGGCCATAATTTATTTGTTACAAAAATTAAAAAAATTATCATATATCTGATGAATTAATTTTCTTTACCTCTTAAATGCAGTGTAGGGTTCTGATGATCTTCCTGAGGCAATCATAGGCTTGAAACCGTCCTCGAAAGAATAAATACCAAACAAAGTCAGAAGCGCAGTTGCCATAATTCCCAAAAGATTATCTTGAGCAAATTTTTGACCTCGTAGAAATTTTTTGCGATCCAACCATTCAGGAATTTCGTCTATAGATATTCCTGAGTCTCCGTCGACAGTCGAACCAATTGTTATTGACAGCAAAGATTCCGGTAAGTGAGGAAACGCCTGATGAGTCCATTGTTTGATTAATTTTCGTTTTGTTTTAGTGTCCAGTTTCTTCCAATTTGGTGGCAGTTTTACTTTCAAAAAATCTTGAATTATTTTATCTGAGTTTTTAAATTTTCCATTGCATACTGCAATCGTTTTCGTTCGATTATCGGTTATCGTAGCATTGATCGCGTGTTTCATTTTTTTATCGAGACCTTTTGCGTGTTTAGAATAAAAAGAAAAATATTTTATAACAAAATATTGAAACAAAGAGACAATAATTCTATAAAATATTTTGTTACCTGATTGTTGTTATTTTTGAAGAATAATTTAGAAGAAATTCTGCAAAAAATTCTATTTATTTCTTCACTGATATTCAAAATTGCGAAGCAATGAGTGATATATAATGGAACGATGGTTTGACACCAATTAATTCTTCCAATTTTAGTTAAAAACAAACTTTATATTAAATTTTAATAATTTTATTTTTAAAAATAATTTTTAAAATATTCGGTTTGATATTAATTTTAGTTAGAATGAATTACAATAACCGATGTGACTTATATATGCTATCAAACTAGACTGTACGAGTATGTCACGCTATGGGGGAGAGTGGGGTTACCTTAATCATCTAACAAATGATAATTTGCAATATTTTTATATATAATTTCAAATATATTTTCATTTTTTAATGTAAAAGTAATCAAATACTTGAAGAATTTGAATTAAATTTGACAGAATTCTTTGCACTTTCCGAAATTAAAATATGAATCACTTGATTATAAATTCAATGAATAATTCACTGCTTCAATAATTGTAATTATATTTACTAAGACATAACTAATAATTCTAACAAATATTTATATTTAAATTCTATATTTTATATCGTGATGAAAAACTTATAAATAGAAATAAGTAGTACAAATAAAAATGATAGTTCAAAAATTTTATACTGCGTAAAAATATTTTCAGTTATTCTATTAGATCTTACAGAAGCTAACAATTTTGAAGATTTTTCTTGTAACTCGACATGCTTTTCATTTGAAAATTGCAACGCTGTGTCCATAACTGTATTCATTTTGGCATTCATGAATTTTCTTACTGCAGAAAATCGCATCGCGTAGTGTACCATAAACCTACAAAATAATAATTTTTATTTTTTAATTATATTCATTATTATAATATTAATCCATAATTATTTTAATCAGGTCCAAAAGAATGTACAATTATAATAATCAGGTTGATCAGACCACAAACGAAATGTTGACAATTATTTCACTATTTATTGCTACGTTTCGTCGGACATCCCGACTTCTTCAGGCAATCTAAAATTACATACATCAAATAAATAAATTATTCCAATAAAAGATGTCAAATATATCTTAAATTACATCATTACAATAAATATAAATACAATATTCTATAAAACAGAATACAAAATTCAATCTAGTCATTTTCAATTCACATAAAAATTTTTTTCAAAAATTGTTAATATAAATACAAAACATTATCATCAACATACCACACAGAAAAAAAAGTTCACTGGAGCCAAGAAAATATTGTTCCTACACGGAAAGAAAATTATGGGAACTATTCCTATACCATTATGGGAATGGTTCCCATAATGCTATAGGAATAATTCCTATACTATTATAGAAACTATTCCTATGTCATTATGGGAACTAATCCCATAATATTATGGGAACTATTCCTATAATATTATGGGAATGGTTCCCATAATGCTATAGGAATCATTCCTATACTATTATAGGAATGGTTTCCATAATTTATGGGAACCATTCCCATAATAGTATAGGAATGGTTCCCACAACATATAGGTTTAAATCCTACATGGAAAAAAAAAATTGGGGCTGCCGCATGATACATTCCTGTGGAAGATACATGACTTTCATATGACAGCAACATGATTTTCATATTTCTTATATTTTAAAAAATATCAATAATTAAGAAATGACCTTGTATCTTGTGAATTATTGACATTTTTAAAGATATAAGCTCATCCCGACATTACACTCATCGAGACCTTTAATTTGAGCACCCACATCAATTTTTCATATATTTTATATATTTATATATATGTATATATGAAAAATATATCAAAATGTATGTGGGTACTCAAATGAAAGCTCTTGATGAGTGTAACATCGGGATGAGCTTATATCTTCAAAAATGTCAATAGTTTACTAGATACAAAGTCATTTCTTCATTATGTATCTAGACACAGAGCATTTTCGAACGTAGCCTAAATTCTTATTAAAATAAATTGACTATTGGTGAGAATGATATGAAACCTTGAAAAAGCACAACTCCAAGCAAAAACCCATTTTATCACATAAATACACTGGCCACAAAATTTTCCTTATTCTCTTAATAATATAGATTAATATTATTATTATTTAATTATTATTTTTGTTTTAACTATTATAGCCTATTATTGCTACAACATGAAAATCATGTGGCTACCCCAATTTTTTTTTCCATGTATATATTGTAGGAATCATTTCGAACTCACTCCACACGAAGACTTTATCTTTATTTTATTTTGAGTATACTCAATATATGCTCTCATATATGATTATATATAATTATATATGATCATACATAATTAGACAAAAACTTTTTTCATCGGGTATGGTTCCCATAATGGTATAGGAATGATTTCTATAATATTCTAGGAATCCTTCCTATACCATTATGGGAATAGTTCCCATAATAATATAGGAACCACTACTATATCATTATGGGAATATTTCCCATAATATTATGGGAATGGTTCCTATAATTGTATAGGAATCATTCCTATAATTATAGAAACCATTCCCATCATTATGGGAAATTTTCCCATAATTCTGGGAAAATTTCCTATAATTATGGGAACAGTTCCCATAATTCATGGGAACAGTTCCTATAATTGCCTGGGAACTGTTCCCATAAAATTATAGGAATAGTTCCCATATTTTTCTTTCCGTGTAATTATTTTTTTGAGCTAAAAAAAATTTTTTTTTTGACACCAAAAATTTCACTTATTCCAACAAAATTCATTCTCTTGCTTTAAGAAATACGTATCTTGATCCAAGAAAATTTATTTAAGTCAAGAAAATCTTGTTTTGAGAAAATTCAGCCTCTTGCTCCAAAAAATTTTGTTCTTGATAGAATTAAATTTTCTTGTCTTGAGAAAATTTTTCTCTTGCTCCAAAAAATTAAATATCTCGATAGAAGTAAATTTTCATTAATATTTTTATTGATTAACATGTCAAATGGGAAGATCAAATAATATTGAATCATTTTTTTTCATTTAATATGTATAATTGCACGCTAAAATTCCCATAATAAAATTGAGATGAAATGTATGTGAAACCAATCTATTCGTGATGTGATTGGTCGAATATATCATATGCATGAAAATATGTATACAAACTCTATAGTCAAGGCGCGCGCTTGCGCGCGTAAATTTCAATTCTAGTCCCATAATAAAATTGAGATGAAATGTATGTGAAACCAATTTATTCGTGTTGTGATTGGTCGAAAATAAATATTCTCATTCTGATTGGTTAAAAGTACATATAATATACATAAACGACACATAAATATATCATGACAATAAATATGAGGCGCGCGCTTGCGCCTTTTAATTTTGATTAAATATTAAAATTTATTGTATCAAGTATTTATGATAATTTGAGTTAAGAAAAAATGACGCCCACCAAGAATAGGAATTTCAATAAGAAAAATCTTAACTTCGGCCAACACAACTTCGGTCTTTCTTCAGGCACTCGAAAATTTTATTGAGCCAAGAATTTTGTTCTCCAGTCAAGAAATTTTTTTTTCTGTGCCTGAGACATGAGTATCAACACGTTGTTATTATTGACAATTTGTATATTTGACATGTTTTATTGGAATAATTTATTTATTTGATGTATGTAATTTTAGATTGCCTGAAGAAATCGGGATGTCCGACGAAACGTAGCAATAAAGTGTGAAATAATTGTCAACATTGCGTTTGTGATCTGATCAAACCTGATTACTATAATTATATAATATTAATATTTTCATACAATGAAAATGCAAATAACTTTACTTTAGAAAATAATGGCTAATCCAATCACGATAACTGAGTAAAGAGCGGAACTGCGGCATGTCAATATCCATCAATTCGGCAAAGTAAAAAATACTTCTTTCAAAAGAACTACCAGGACCAGCATAATTTTCAGCGCCAGCAATCATAACTCTCATCATGTGTTCCCACTCTAAAGTCAAGTCACGCAGGTTAGGTTTCACCCATGCGTCCAAGTAATCTCTGGATCTTTGTTTGATTTCTTCACAAGTTCCTCGGCAGAAATTGAACCTAAAAATTCATGATAAATTATTTTTATTATTTCTTCCAATACTTGAAACAATTTTTTTTTAGATCTTACTCATCTTCAATGCCGAGAAGATAACCTATACATCTCCAAACATAAAAATAGTCTTCAAGGTCTTTATCAGTGGCGCCATGTATGCCCAGAGCTTCAGGGAAGAGAACTACTAAGCCGACAAACCCGCCTTGTGTCATAGCCATCTCTCCTTGATGCATTTTTTTGAGATTAACACCTGGAACCTTCATCGTAAAAGGACACTGTCCTGGTGAAGCTGCAGGGCAAGCCGATTTAAAGTCTTCCACCAAAGTATTTCTTGTTGGAGACCAAGGATGTTTAATTTTCGTTGCTTTGTTCGTTTCTTCTTCAGTCATGGCGGTAACTTTGTTCCGTATAATTTCATGAACTCGCCGAACTGTTCTAATGTCGTTGTATGCAGATGTTCCTTTGGTCCAGAGGTCGCTAGTGTACCAATTTCTGAACCGTGCTCCAGTTGATAAGTATCTAAAAATTAAAGTATTAATAATTACGTGGGCATTTCTAGTAAAATCAATCCAATTATCCTTGAAATAAAATCTCTGGTCAGCAGACTCAGAGCATCTAGCAAGGTAACAGAATTCTGGTGGTGCCCAAGTCATAATATTTATACAACTGCTATCAGAAAACTTCTAGTCACTGCAACTATTCTTACCCTTATTGATTATTGTACTATAGTGCTTATTGATGCTACATCAGCTGACAATAATCAAAAATTACAGCGAGCATTAAATAGTTCAATACGATTGATTTATAATCTAAAGAGAGATGAACATATTACCCCTTAAAGACGTAAATTAAATTGGTTATCTGTGAAGTCAAGACGTTTATATTATTTAATCACTTATTACTATAAATTATTGCAAACAGGTAAACCTAGTTACCTTAGGGATATATTTGTTGAAGATGAAGCCAGACGTTCTGAAAGATTAGCTATAAAAACAAATAATGTAAATTTTGAACTGCCAAATTTCTGTACTAACTATCTTGAAAATTCATTTGTAGTAACTGCAATACGTTTGTGGAAAAATTTACCTGCAGAAATTGCAAATGCAAGCAGTCTTGAAGTGTTTAAAACAAAGATCTTTGACTATTTCCTGGAACTTGACTTCCAGTAATTTACCTTCACGTTGGCTTCTGTATATGTGCTAATACTCTTACAAACTATTATTACTTACTAGTCAAAACAACTACCATTATATTGTTAAATACGTGGATTAGAATAAATATTACATTGTTACTTATTAAATCAAATTTAATCTAAAATTAAAATTAAAATTAAATCTAAAATAAAACTATATTTGTAATTTTTTAAAATAAGATTTTGATGTACACTTACACCTAAGTATATTACTTTGTATTAAATTTTAAGTAAAAATTTATAAAACTATGTACAAACCTTTGCCATTCGGCTAATTGCCTTGGCATATTAAATAAATAGGGGAGTGTGGGGTCCCCCCGGTCACCTAAGAAGTGAATTTAAAAAAATATTAAAATTATCATTTTGGAATAATAAAAAAGACTTTATTCAATTCTTTGACATCTGAAGAACTAAATGCAATTACTAAAAAATATAAGTATGAAGATAAATAAAAATATTTGAGGAATTATAGAAATAATGAGTTTGACCGGGGCGACCCAACGTGTTGGGTCACCCCGGTTATTAGGCAGGTCGCTCCGGTCAGTATTAATTTTATTTTAAAAATAAGAAATTCCGAATTATATTGTTAAAATTTAATAAAAATTTAAAATTAATTTTTTTATTGAAACTTTAGCAGCAAATAACATTAAATATTGGTAATTTTGAACATTTAAACTTTCTGTTTTTTAACTAATTTGCATTTTTTAGGCCATACTTGATATTTATCCGTCGCACGAGTGGAAGTTATTCGTTTCCTTGAATTCTTTCTAGGTTCTTCTGCTGACTTACTTGTTTGGAGTTCTTCATTAACATTATCGGACAATTTAACTGGCTTCTTTTGTGATTTTTTTTTTAATTAATTACAAAATAGTGGTTAGTTTTAAATAAACACACGAGCTGTCAAACAATAAACAATTGAATAAACTGACCGGTGTTACCCCACAGCTTTGACCGGTATGAGCCCAACCGATAGTTGAGAAAATAAACTTTATTCAAAAGAAAACGATTAATAATTACAGTATAATAATAATTCCCACTTATAAAGGAAGATTTATAGATTATATACATAAAAATTATAAATTTTTATCTTGCTGTAAACTATATTAAAAGCCTTACGGAAATGATTCCGATTCTTAGATTAAATGGGAATCAATTTTTTAATTTTTAATTATTACTAATAAATACTATATTTCTAAGTTTTGAATCTATTTTTTACTCTCAGCTGAATAAGCGTACAAAATAAAACAAAATTCAAAATTTAAGGTATAGTAGATTTTTTTAAATGTTGGTGACCGGGGCCTTCAACGAGGATGAAAAAATCATCAATAAAATAACTCAATTTGCAATAGACATTAGAAGCATATCCAACCTTACTCACACTATAATCGAAGAAGAAGACGAGAACCCCTCGAATTAATTTTAAAATTCCCGCCAAAATACCAACACAACCCTCAACTCATATGTATATACAACCATTGGCTGTAAGGAACAACCCAGGGCCAGCTGAGCAAACAACCCAACAAGAGAGAAAAAAAAGAAGTATTGATAAATTATTTATTGATACAAATTATTAATTTACACAAAATAAATACCTTTTAAATGCGGAATAAGGTTCCGATGACTTTCCTGTTATTATCAAGGGATTAAGACCTTCTTCAAAGGAATAGAGTCCAAACAAAGCGAAGAGTATAGAGAAAAATACCCCAAACAGATTTTCTTGCGCGAACTTTTGTCCCCGCGCAAATTTTTCTCGATCTAACCACTCCGGTTCTTCATCAATAGATCTTCCAGAGTCGCCATCAACTGTCAAGCCTACTGTCAATGTAATTAAGGATTCTGGTACTTTAGGAAATGCGTTTCGAGCCCACTGATGTACTAATTCACTTTTTTCTTTTCTATTCAACTCATTCCAATTTAATGGAATTTTAACCTTAAACAAATCTTTTAATATTTCTTCCGAATATTCTATTTCTTTAGAGAAAAACTTATCAGATTCTGAAGCCATTTTTAATTCAAAGTCATTTAACACTTTAGTAGTTAAGATTGTATTTTAAAATTATTTATTTGTCATATATTACGGAGCGCAATTTTCATACTTTGAACCACAATAAATGATATTGGAATACACTTATTCAATTTTATCTTTTGCAATTCTTGATAAATAAAATCTTATCTTTTTTGCTCACAGTCATTCATGATAAATAAATCATTAATTCAATAAAAAATATGGTAATAATGTTATTAAAAAAATTAACGACGGGTTGAATTAAATAGATAATTATCATTACATGATTTTTTTTTCTTCTTTTTTATAGTCGGTTTCAAAACGACTAGAGACGGAACTGAAAATTTATAATGATAAAATAACTAAAGAAAATCACAAGAAAATCATGGAACAAATATTATTCCTTATTGAGATTTATTGATAATTATCTGAAGTTTTTCTATATAAACAAAAATGTAACAAAGTTTGTAGAACAGACTGTACATCTGGTATAAATATAATAAATTAATAGTCGATTTCAAGAACTATGAAACAGGAAAAAATATTTAACTTATATAAAATTCATAAACAATTAAAGACTAAATGAATAAAACATAATTGTTTTGCTACACGGAGAAAATTTTATAGTAGAGTTTATTATTTAGTTATGTTAAAATCTATTAACTGAATTCGATAGTAGTAAATATTATTTAAATAATTAAATGAACCATCTGAATTGTAGTATTTACCATCCTGATGGTAGCTACTACTACTATGATGGTAATCAATAACAATAACTGTCATTATTTTTATTAGTTACTACTATTATCAAAATCGTATTTCTTAATATAACCTGATGGTTGCAGTTACCATCAGTAATAATAATAACTACTATCTAAGCTAGTAAAAAATATTTAAAAAATTAAGAATCTGCGTTACTGTGGATGCATTTCTGAATAAACTAAAAGCAGCTGTGGTGCAGTGTAGCGCACAAAAAATCGGGATTAAATTAGGATTGAAATTATATTTATAAATTTTTATTTGTATAAAACAAATTTGAAAGCCAAATTTTTCAAAAAGAATTTGAAATTTCCAAAAAAATCAAAATTTTCAATAAAATTCAAATTAAAAAGAAATATTAAAATTTCAAAAAAAAAAAATTTTGAAGGGAATTTAAAATATTTTATTTCAAAGAAAAAAATGTACATTAGCTAAAATATCGATGTAAATAAAGGATTTATATTAAATTTTTTCTTTCAGAATTTTTACAATCTGAGATGGTTACAGTTACCATCTTTGATTGTAACAATTATAATTTATAATAATTACAATTATTATTTTCGATAGTAATCGTTACCATTATTAATAGTAACTATTACAATTGTCAATGATACCACCTATTATTTTGTTACTAATTAATTTTATTACCATTATAGATAGTAGGAGTTATTATTTTTGTATAGTAGGTAGTATAATTAATTTTTCTCCGTGTAGACTATTCATTCCATCGTTTTTATAATAAAAGTAAAAATACAAAAAACAATAATACAGTTGCCCACACAAAACCAAATACTTTAATTTGAGACAGAATCATTGTGCTGTTATCCTTAGAAATGGCAGATTTCATAACTTTGTCTGATTTTTCTTGTAATTCTGCGTGCTTTTCACTAGAAAAATTTAACGCGTTGTTTAGATCTCTGTGAAATTTCCAGTTTAAGAAATTCTTCACTTGTGGGACGCGCATTGCATAGTACATCAAAAACCTGTCGTGTTAAAAATTGTATTTTTAATCAAGTTCTAAATTAAATAATCTTTTTTTGTATTTTATTATTTTTACTTGGCAAGCTTGTGTCTAATCCAGTCAGAATAGCTGAGTGAGGAACGGAGCCTTGGCATGTCAATATCCATCAACTCCGCGAAATACAACAGGCTCACTTCATAAGAAATATCTGTGAGAAAATATCCAGTGCCAATAGTTAAGCATCTCATCATATGTTCGAATTCTGGAGTTATGTTTCTGAAATTCGCCTTTATCCAGAGGTTCAAAAAATCTTTAGACCTTTGTTTGATGTCTTCTAAGCTTCCTCGACAGAAATTGTAGCTGTAAATATTTTTATTAGCAATTACAATAATTATATTGAAATTGAGAGACATCTGATAATTTTTAGAGTATTTTTAATTAATAAATTATAGTAAAAAAATTTATTATAAAAATTACATCTTTAGAAGCTCTAAAAAAATTATAAATGCAATTTTTTGAAAATAACTTTCTAGGCCTAGTTTATATTTAAAGAAAAATGAAAAAATTGTCAAGTGTCTGCTAATTTCAGTGTCATTAATAATAATTAAAGTAGTTGTCATGGTACAATATTGTCAAAAAAATTAGAGATTTTACGCAAAATTATATGAGCTTGTAGCTAAGTAATCCATAATTTTTACGCAAGACTGTAATAGAAATATACTTTTTCATAAATTGTTGAACTTTAATCCCTTATTTATAAATAATTAGACAGTCAAAAATTTTTTTTTAAACTCACAACAAATACATTAAAAGACTGTCAGTTTTTTCAAAGTTTCTGGCAATTAGTTTTTTTTTTATAACTGAGAAACTGGTACAGAACTGCAGAGAGGGTATGCAATCAATGTTAAATATCCAATTTTTAATTAAATTCATCTCGGGTTATAGGTGGTCAATCGACTTCAAATTTTTAGGGTAATTGTATCATCATGTCCTTAATAAGTATACAAAAATTTATAATTTTCTGACGGTATCCCTTAACCACGACAACTACCTTAAATCTTTAATATTATCATTAGGTGACAAGATACAATGTAATTGTTCAATTATTAATATTTTTAAAGATATAAGCTCATCCTGATGTTACCCTCATCGAGACCTTTCATTTGAGTACTCACATGCATATTTTATATATATATGATATTTCTGATATTTGTAAAGTATATAAAATATATAAAAAATTCATGTGGGTATTTAAATGAAAGATCTCGGTAAGGGTAACATCAGGATGAGCTTATATCTTTAAAAATATCATTAGGTGACGAGATACAGTGTAATTTTTTAATTATAGATAGTTTTAAAGATATAAAGAGAATTTATCTCGGTTTATAGGTGGTAAGTCGACTCCAAATTTTCAAAGTAATTGTATCCCGACTAGAAATTATCCCCAAGCATACATTGGGACCCAATTGGTTATTGATGGGGCAACCCCAATAGAGTTATGATCCCCTATTAGGATATGATATAAAATAAAAAAATTGCGAATGGGTTTACCCAATTGAGATATACTTTGGAACATGCTGGGAAAACCCAATGTTACAGTTATTGAATCGATGATTGGTTTGTCCAGTTGGGTAACTTTTGGGAACTTGTTGGGATAACCCATCGTCAAAATGAATAACTTGCTGTGAGGTTTACCCGATTAGAAACCAATTGGTAACACGTTGGGAAAACTAAACCTTCGATCATCATGTTCTTAATAAGTATAAAAAAAAGAATTTTCTGATGATATGCCTTAACCATGACAACTACCTTAATTGTTTGATTATTTCTTCTTTCAGAATTTTTGGACACTTACTCATCTCCAATTCCCAGCAGATAGCCAAAGCACTTCCATACGTAGGAAAAGTCATCAAGCTGTTGATCAGTGACACCATGGATGCCTAGAGCTTCGGGATGGAGAACAACTAAACAAAAGAACCCGCCTTGGGCGCAGGCCATCTCGCATTGATGCAATCTCAAAAACTGTACGGAACTTTTGGACTTTTCTGCAAAAGGACATTGTCCAGGTAAAGTAACAGGACATCCTGACCGAAAATCTTCTAATACTATATCTCTTGTAGGTGACAATGAGTTCTCTATTGTTGCAGCTTTGGTCAGCTCTTCAGGTGACATGGCATTTGCTTTTCTGCGAACAATCACGTGACCCCGTCGTACAGCTCTCATGTCGTTGTACGCTGGAGTTCCTTTGGTCCAAGGATCGGTAGTATACCAATTTTTTACTCGCTTACCGGTTGATAAATATCTAAAATATTTTATTAGTTATTTTTACAATTAAAAATAATTATGAAAATAAAATTAGCAGACATTTGACCGTTTTTTAATTTTTTAATCAATAAAAATTATAAGTAAAAAAATATTTTCAAAAAATTGCACTTAAAATTTTTCATACTTTTACAAAGTCAAATTTTTTTCTTTTAATTTTTTTCAATAAAAAAATTCTAAAAATTTTCAGACGTCAGCTAATTTAATTTGATTTTTCTCATTGAAAAATAAAAAAAAAAAAAATTAGGAATACGGTTGACCCTGAAGGCCATCCCTGCAACTTCCCGCCAATTCTATACCTAAACGCTTGAAATTGCACTTATGACGTTTTAGAGCTCTTCGAGCTCATAAATACAATTTGTGTATTATTTTGAGCTCTCCGAGCTCAAAAAAAT
>CAJNRD030001117.1:5169992-5205531 GCA_905319865.3 Cotesia congregata | reverse complement strand
CGATATTACCGTGTTGATGTTGGATCTCCTGCCAATCTTGATCCAGTTTTTTTAACCGTCTCAGGGCCTTGCAGATGTTCGTCGTCTTCGACTTGATCTCCTTGTGGACATTTTGCTTGGTTTGGAGAAATTCCTGTAGTCCACTGACTAGCTTCTCCAGATTGCCAGCGCATCTGTCCTCTTCATCTTTGCACTAAGTAGCAGTTCGTCTTGCTGGGGATGAGGCCCGTTTTCTCTCTTGTTTATTTCCTGATCAGTGATAGGAGCAAAAGGTCCTCCACTTTTTTAAGGAACGTTGCTCAGCTGTCCGTTTCGTTCTCCTCCATCTGGGCTGTTTGCGTACTCCCTGTAGCATTTCCAGATAGCAGGGCCATGGGGTCCACCCTGCTGTCGTAACGGTTGCTTGATAACGACGAGTTCAGGCCCGTTTGCACGTCTTCCCTCGCCGGCACTGAGGTATCCCTCCTCTGTACTGTAGACAATGTTTCAATGTTTTCTGACATTTCCATATTGTTGTTGGTGTTGTTCATTTAGCTCTACCCGGAGAGCACGTAGGGTGTTAAAGCAGTACCTACGGACGCGAACAACGCTACCCTTGTGTTGTTAGGTCAGTTAGTGTGACCAACCCATTAAAGGGGAGTTTTGTCCACGGGAGCGTATTTTGTTTGGTTATTTTGCTTGACTCCTACCCGCTGTACCCCATCAACTAAGAGATTATCCAAGTGTCATCCAAGGACAGCGAGCGTTCTCCCATCCGCTCGGGGAGACGCGCCCGGTAGCAGTATCTCTTCTGCCCCGAGTGTGTGTGTCGGCGCGTGTGTGTGTGTGTGTGTGTGTGTGTGTGTGTGTGTGTGTGTGTGTGTGTGTGTGTGTGTGTGTGTGTAAACCTCTTATAACTTTTGAAGGGTTTGGCCGATCGGATCGAAATCGGTGGCGATCCAAAGAGTATCATAGCCATTAAATTTCATGAAAATTTGAATCGATTCGGTTCGCTAAATTTTTAGAAATCTCAAAAACAAAATTTTCGAAAAATTGTTTTTTTGGAATAACTTTCAAACGGCTTTACCGATCGATTCCAAAAACGAATCAGCTCTTAACCTTGAAAAACCACGTCGATCACCGTTGAACCGATCAAAATGGGTTGGTTTGTTCGTGAGATATCGAAAACGAAAAATTAAAAAAAAAATATTTTTTCAAAAAATCTCTTAAATGGCTACACCGATCAATTTCAAAAACTAATCAGCTCTTAACCTCGAAAAACCACGCCAATCACCCTTGGACCGATCAAAATCAGTTGATTTGTTCGTGAGATATCGAAAACGAAAAATTTCAAAAAAAATATTTTTTCAAAAAATCTCTTAAATGGCTTCACCGATCACTTCCAAAAACTAATAAGCTCTTAAGCTTGAAAAGATACATCGATCGCTGTTAGACTGGTTAAACCACGTCCATTGCTACCAGTCCCATCAAATTCAATTGATTCGTTCGAGAGTTATCGAAAACGAAAAATTTCGAAAAAAAGTGTTTTTGTCATATAACGTCGAGATTTCTTTTTGGCTCATTTTTGACGAAATAGAATAATTATAAGAGCCCAAAAAATCACCTCGATCGTTACCAAGAACGTGAAAATTGGTTGATTGTTTCGTGAGTTATCGTTGTCGAAAAAATTCGGAAAAAGTGAATTTTTCAAATTTCTCTAAGATTTTCGGTTCGATCAGTTTGTGTTCAAAAGTATATCATAGATTCTGACAAAGTGCGTGGAATACTGCCAACCACGTGAAAATCGATTCATTCATTTAGAAATTATTATTGCAGTTTAACAATTCAAAAAATACTGTTTTATTAAACTTCTATCAGCCTTTTGAGTTCGAAGAGCTCAAAAGCATACAAAAGCTATTTCTTTGAGCTCGGAGAGCTTGAAATAACACACAAATTGTATTTTTGAGCTCGAAGAGCTCAGAAACGGCATAAGTGCAATCTCAAGCGTTTAGGTATGGAATTGGCGAGAAGTTACAGGGATGGCCTTTAGGGTCACCCGTTTTCCAGATTTTTTTAATTTTAAATCGCAATAACTTTTGAATGAATGAATGAACCGATTTTCACGCGGTTGGCGGCATTCTACGCAGTTTTTTAAGCCTCATAAAGAATTCTTAAGTTTCAATTGGTTAAACTAGAAATTTCGGAGTAATTCCGAAAAAACACTTTTTTCGGTTTTTTTTCGTTCACGATATCTCTTGAACGAATCAACCGATTTTGACCGGATTGGCGGCAACCGACGTGGTTTTTTAAGGTTGAGAGCTGATTAGTTTTTGAAATTGATCGGTAGAGCCGTTTAAAAGTTATTCCAAAAAAACCACTTCTGAAAAAAATTTTTTTCCTATTTTTTTGGAGATTTCTCTAAATTTCTCCAAATCTATCGGTCCGAATCGGTTCAAATTTTCAGGAAATCTAAGTTTAGTGAAGCCTTTTCGAATGGCACCAACCGCGATGAAATCGGTTCAACCGTTCAAAAGTTATAAGAGGTTTACATACTTACACACACACACACACTCACATACATACAGACATAGTGACACCCTCGCGGGAATAGTCAGGGAAGCTTCCTAGGACCTTAAATCGTTGAGATCTGATGAAAACTCGATTTTCGAAAAACGGGGTAAAACCAATAACTTCCCGATTTTTGAAAATTTTCAATTTTCTTAGCGGGAAGTTAAAAATTTTACTTGTAGAAAATTTGAAAAATTAGAAGTTTAATTTTTTTAGTTTTAATTTAATTAATGAAAAAAATTTTTAAACGTCTGCTGATTTCAGTATCATAAATAATTAAAAAATTTTTTTGAAAAAATAAATATAAGTACCTTTTAAACGCCTTGTAGGGTTCCGATGTTTGTTTGCTGGCAACAAGAGGCTTGAAGCCTTCTTCAAACGACATAGAGCTGAACAAAGTCAGCAGTACAGAGAAAAATAATCCAAAAATGTTATCCTGAGCAAACTTTTGGCCCCTCAAAAATTTTTCATGGTCCAGCCAATCAGGTCTTTCATCCATTGGTATTCCAGAGTCGCCATCAACTGTCAAGCCCACTGTCATCGGAATCAGCGATTCAGGTACGTGAGGAAAAGCTTCACGGGCCCATTTAAGCAACAGTTCACTCTTTTCTTCTTTTCTTAATATTTTCCAGTTTAGGGGAAGCTTCACGTTGAATAATTCTTGGATTATTTCTTCAGAATATTCGGCCAAGATGCTGGGTGAAGAAATCTCCGGTTGTTTCGGCGACATCTTTGATAGTTTTATGGTTTAGTAATGTGTTATGACATAAAACACTTATAAAATCAAACTTATTGTATAAAATGGTATAATATTTTTAGAAATGCACTTGGGTTTTTATATTTTTCATAACTCTTGATAATCATAATCTACTCAAGTCCACAGTTAAAATTTGTGTGAATAATTTGTTATACATATTTATTTAATTGATAAAAATTACAGAAATACACTTTAGACGTACATGATGTCAAATCTATTCAAGTGATCATTTTTATGATATTCAATCAGTTAAAAAAAAAAAAAAATTATTTTAATTAAAATTATTTATTTATAATAAAAAAATCATTGATTAATTTTTTAAGATGTAAAATGAAGAAAAATATCAAGAGTTAATGATAAATTGTTATTACTCAATGAAAAAAATTTTTTTTATAATCATGATTATAATCTATATTATTACGAGAGTAAGAAAAATTTTGGATTCAGGATAGTCATATGGATGGAATTAAGCAATAACGTCTTAACCAACATTTAAAAAAAAATCGAGTTATTATGATGAACTGAGTAATCTTATGATACTAAGTACGTTCATCATAATAACTCGATTTTTTTTTAAATGTTGGTTAAGACGTTATTGCTTAATTCCATCCATATGACTATCCTGAATCCAAAATTTTTCTTACTCTCGTAATAATATAGATTATAATCATGATTATAAAAAAAATTTTTTTCATTGAGTAATAACAATTTATCATTAACTCTTGATATTTTTCTTCATTTTACATCTTAAAAAATTAATCAATGATTTTTTTATTATAAATAAATAATTTTAATTAAAATAATTTTTTTTTTTTTTTTTAACTGATTGAATATCATAAAAATGATCACTTGAATAGATTTGACATCATGTACGTCTAAAGTGTATTTCTGTAATTTTTATCAATTAAATAAATATGTATAACAAATTATTCACACAAATTTTAACTGTGGACTTGAGTAGATTATGATTATCAAGAGTTATGAAAAATATAAAAACCCAAGTGCATTTCTAAAAATATTATACCATTTTATACAATAAGTTTGATTTTATAAGTGTTTTATGTCATAACACATTACTAAACCATAAAACTATCAAAGATGTCGCCGAAACAACCGGAGATTTCTTCACCCAGCATCTTGGCCGAATATTCTGAAGAAATAATCCAAGAATTATTCAACGTGAAGCTTCCCCTAAACTGGAAAATATTAAGAAAAGAAGAAAAGAGTGAACTGTTGCTTAAATGGGCCCGTGAAGCTTTTCCTCACGTTTTTTTTTGAGAATTAAGTGTCATTGCAAAGGTCTTGACTTGAATTTGTGCCTTTTCAAGGTTTCATATAATTTTCACCGATAGCCAATTTATTATGATAAGTATTTAGGCTACATTCGAAAATGCTCTATCTCTAGATACATAATTAAGAAATTACCTTGTATCTTGTGAACTAATGACATTTTTAAAGATATAAGCTCACCCTGACATTACACTCATCAAGACCTTTCATTTGAGTACCCACATCAATTTGTCATATATTTATATATATTATATGTATGTATATATGAAAAATATATCAAAATGCATGTGGATACTCAAATGAAAGCTCTTGATGAGTGTAACATCGGGATGAGCTTATATCTTCAAAAACATCAATTATTAAGAAATTATTTTTTATCTTGTGAAATATTGACATTTTTAAAGATATAAGCTCATCTCGACTTTACACTCATCGAGACCTTTCATTTGAGTACCCACATCAATTTTTTATAAATTTATATATATTATATATGTATATTAGGGTGGCGCAAAAAAACCGACTATTTCTTTTTGAGTCTCGGGTGAAAAAATGTTAGTTTTTGATGTTTTAAGAGACCTCACCAAAGGACAGCTCAAAAAATTATTTTTAAGAGGTCACTCCAAATTTTTCAAAATTTCAAAAATCGTCAAAAATCGATTTTTTTTTAATTGTTTTTTCTCGTTACGGTATAATTTTATAGACCAAAAAAAAAATAAGTTTCTGAAAGTTTCAGTTCAAAATTAAAATTTTGAAAGATCGCTCATAATTTTTTTTATTTTTCGTTAATTAGTCATATCGCCGACTTTAAGTGTTGGGAGTGGTACGCTGGGGTCTTTTTGGTTTGAAAAAATCGTAACCTACTTTATTTTTTTTCTCGTTACGGTATAATCTAATAGACCTAAAAAAAATTAGTTTCTGAAAATTTCAGTTCAAAATTCGAATTTTGAAAGGTCGCTCATAATTTTTTTTAATTTTTCGTTAATTAGTCATATCGCCGACATTAAGTGTTGGGAGTGGTATGTTGGGGTCTTTTTGGTTTGAAAAAATCTTAACTTACGCGGCAAGGTCAAATTTCAACCAAGCTGGTTTCTAAGACCAGCTTGGGATTCGAACCCACGCCTGGTAGTTGGTTAAATAAAATTATTAAATTGAAAAAAAATTATATTTTCTATGTTGTGCTTGATTTTTAGTTCATCTCGTGATGTATTCTTATCGATTATTGTACTAAATAAAAAAAAAAATGCATGAAATTTTAATTTGAATAGTAAAAGGTCGCTCGAAAAAATCTAAACTAATACACTAATAAATTGAAAAAAATTATGAGCGACCTTTCAAAATTCGAATTTTAAACTGAAATTTTCAGAAACTTATTTTTTTTTGGTCTATAAAATTATACCGTAACGAGAAAAAAATAAAAAAAAAAAATTTGATTTTTGACGATTTTTGAAATTTTGAAAAATTTGGAGTGACCTCTTAAAAATTTTTTTTTTGAGCTGTCCTTTGGTGAGGGCTCTTAAAACATCAAAAACTAACATTTTTTCACTCGAGACTCAAAAAAAAAAAGTCGGTTTTTTTGCGCCACCCTAAAATATATGTATATTACTTCAATTACTTTTTTGAACATGACAGTTAGCAACTGTAATCTTTATTGTTGATCTTATTGAAATATATTTATTTGTATAATTATTACGAAGTTAAATTAAGTTATTTGTTTGTATTAAATGATCCAGCTGGATTTTATTACATTTAAAATTAAATCTAATTGTAAACCTTTAATTAGTTAAGTAATCTTGTAACCTATGTAAACCAATGTAATTTAAATATTGATGGCTTTGAGGGAGCTTAGGCTCCAGAGCCAAATAAAATTTTTTATCTATCTATCTATCTATCTATATATCAAAAATATATCACAATACATGTGGGTACTCAAATGAAAGCTCTTGATGAGTGTATCATCGGGATGAGCTTATGTCTTTAAAAACGTCAATTTTTAAGAAAGTACAGTGCAATTTAACAAGAGTCATTATTTAATAAAGCAAAATTTTATTTATTTATAGTTCACAAGTCACGGCAGTCACATAGTGACTGCAAGATTGCTAGTAACAATTATTAAAGATCAGTTAATTTTCTGTTATAAGAAATCTACCTGGTAATTTCAGACCGAAAATTTTTATCATTGTTAAAAAAAAATTCATCATATTTTCCTCAAAATTTGAATACATAATACTCGCTTTTAATTTGAATGATTTCCAATATTGTAAATTGATAACACGCTCTACAATCGATTGAACCTATAAAGTGTTTATTATTAATAAAAATACCAAGTACTCATTTATCTATTGTTATATAACTCACCTTATGTAAGTAAAGAAAAAAAGTTATTATCTCGATAAACATCAAATGTAATCATACATTATATCTAGATTTTTTACGTAATTATTTGTAAACTTTGTTTCCACTTGTTTCATTCGTTGCATTAGCTTCTGAATTGAATTCGACATTTCTTTCAAGATAAATCTTAACCAATACTTTGCAAAGTACGTTAAAAAAATTTTTCTTGCTACTTTTTTCAAAATTTATCGTTACAAAATAAAATTTATTTAACGAATAAAATCAAAAAATGACTGAGTACTTCTAAATGGATTAACTTTATATATATTGTAACCAATAATCTAATCATATCAGGGTATTAGCAAAGGATTAATTTTATCATCGATTAATTTATAACTTATGCAAAGCACTTATTAAGAATTGTAGGTCGAATTTATCCGAATCGAATAAGGAACGTCGTGAATAGTCGTATTATTACACGACTTCTTGGTTCTTCTTATGACGTCATCAAGCAACTGTTTCTTGTACTCCATCCATCTGTAAAAATCAAACAGTCAGTCTAAATTGAAAAGAGTATCAGTTTAAAAAATACATTACTTCTTGTTTGTAATGAACTGTTGAAACAGTTTATCTCTCGTCGGGTATTTTGAATTCATAAATACTTTGACTCGCTGCCAAATATTTGCGTGGTTGTGCTCGAGCAACCAGTAACGGGGAATCAATAAACAGCGTACGGGTGTTGTTGATACTATACGTCGATTTCGCATTTCTTCACCTTTAAAGTAAATTATTTTTAATATCATACAATAATAATTAGGTTAGTAGGGATCCATACTAAAAGGGCAAACAAAAAATTTTTTTTGCCATTTGTTTTAAAATTGTTCAAAACGCAAAAATCTGTAAAAAAAAAATTTGAGTTTTTTAGGTAAAAGGGCATATCTCGAGACA
Source organism: Cotesia congregata (assembly GCA_905319865.3). NCBI lineage: Eukaryota > Metazoa > Arthropoda > Insecta > Hymenoptera > Braconidae > Cotesia > Cotesia congregata. The sequence continues at coordinate 5,197,658 of CAJNRD030001117.1, read as the reverse complement.
TAAAAAAGTGTGTGCCAACTCCGACACACGACTGGAGTTTACTCCTTACGAACGATTATAAAATAAATAGATTAGTTAATAAGGGTAAATGAATGTATTTCTTATATTACTTAGAGTATGCATGACACATCTATAGATTGATTTTTATTCATTGAGTAAATAAATTTTCTCAATTTTGAAATAAATATCAATTGATATAAATTTATATTTATATCAATTATAAATAATATAAATAAAATATAAAATTTACGATAAAACCTCCGCAACATTTACGATTTTCAATTTTACGGAAATTCAATATTTAAAATAATATTGTTTGAGAAATGACAATATATTCAAATTTCAATATTTTTTTTCGTTTATTTGTTACTTTGAATTATTCTTTAGAATCATTTTCATAAATTAGCTTATGTCAGATTGGCATTATTTTATTAATGCAGCATTTTATTTGAATTTTTTATTTTTAAGTGACTGCCTTTTTAGATGTTCTTTTTCGAAAATTCGCGGATTTTTTCTTTGTCATTTTGCACGCCTCATAAGCGAAGCGTTGAAGTTGTGCTCTACTCTCGACATTTCGAAAAAAGCAGTTTTCTCGAAACTGAAATTGATTTTTTGTTATTTATATCGCACTTACAGGTTAAAATGAGTACACTTATGTCAAGTCAAATAATTTTTCAGGCACATAAAATATATTTCAATAACAATTTTTTTGTTTAACATAATAAATAATAACATTAAACATAATCTTTTTTGGACGTCCGTGTATGAATGGGTGTATGTGGCAGGGAAATTGGTCGAAAAAATGATCGTACCGGAATAATTTTTTTTTAATTATCTAAAGTAACACACGACAGAATTTCTTAGTTAATATGAGCGTTCAATTCACTGTCGTTAAATTATTATTTATAAAAAACTAATATATGACTGTGAATTTTTTTGTATATCTATCTATACATTTTATTATAGTATTTTGTTTCCTCACCTTGCAGTTATGGCGCCACAAAACCATAGCAGTGTTTTCTGTTTTTTATTATTTTGCTTTCTATATTTTATTTTAAAAAATGAGATTATAAGGCGTGCACTTTTGGATTTTCCAAACTTTTTATATTTTCCACTCAAGAATATCTTTACCTTGAATTAAGATAGGCAGTAACATTAATTTAAGATACCACCGATTTGTTTTAAGAATACCAAAAATGTTCGGATTTCTGTTATTTTCTATACCTTTAAAAATAAGCCTCAAACTCGTTTCAGAATAGATTGAAAATTTTTTTTCTTTTTCAAGTATTTTTTTAATATTTTGAATGATGAAAATTTTTTATAAAGCGAGAATATACAAAAATTCTTAAGGGGACCCGGTGGTCTAGCGGCCTAAAATTTAAGCTATTTTTACAAATTTTATTTCTATGTGAAGGTAATGACTAATGCTTTCAAATTTTTTTACACTTATTCTAATACTTATCAACTACACAAAAATGAAAATCAAAACCAAAAAAAATTTTTTGCAGCATTTTATTTGAATGTTTATTTTTAAGTGACTGCTTTTTTAGATGTTCTTTTTCGAAAATTCGTGGATTTTTTCTTTGTCATTTTTTACTTTACGCTCAATTTACACTTGGCGTTATATTCTTTTTGCCCACATTAGCAGTCTTTTTTTTAGGTTTAGTAAATTTGACAAAGGGCATAATTTTAGATTTTCAACATTTAGACTTTAGAAACGGCCGAATTTACAATTTTCAATTCAACTATAAACTTGAATACCTATTTGAATTAATGCGCGCGGCTGTATATATTATATACCTATATATTTTATATAGTAATAAGTTATTACTAATAACTAATAACATATATAGGTATACTTAATGCGTAAGATGACCCGCAACATACCCCGTGAACGCAGAATCGAGGTTACGCACCAAAAACGTAACGAGGTCATTCATCAGTAGATTTTACTCCTCAAATTTTTCTCATACCGGGCGCCTTATATATGAAAATCGATTCTTAAGGAGTAAACTCCAAAAAAAAACGAAAGTGTGAATTTTTTATTGAAAAAAAATTTTTTATAAAAATTATGAAAGAAAAATCGAAACATGGATACGCTATAAATTAGAATAATTTAAAAAAAATTTCAAAAATATTCTTTTGGATTTTGCATATATTTTTTGTAATGTTTTTTTTTTAATATTTTTAATATTCTTAGATAAATTGGCTTTAATAATTGGCTTTAGATAAATATTTTAGTAAATTGCTCAGAAAAAAAATTTATAAGCCCTTTTAACTTTAGATAATAAAACTTTCAAGTTCCTAAAGTTAAAAAGGCGCATAATTAGAAACATGATGAGTTTTTCAGCTTTCGGAAATAAATATTTGATTTTTATGCGTAGAATATGTCTACCAGGTGATTGGCGATAAAAAAAAATAATTATGCGCCCTTTTACCTTTTGGCACGCAATGTATTATGAATTATGATTATAATATAAAATTTATAATTAATAATTCATCTCCACAGATTGTAAATGTATATAATACTTACCAAGACCAAAACAAGCGCCACGATGGAACTCGGATATTTGGATAAAAATAGTTCGAACTGCTTCTGGATAAATTTGGTCGGATAAATTTGAAGGTTTGCGCATCAAAGCTGTTGTAACGTCCGTTATTTCATGCCACTGGTTTACCTTTAGAATAATTTGAGTAATTAGTTTGCTAAAGATTTAATCTGCGAACTTTCTGAAAATTTCAGTGTAAACTTTGTCAAACCACTAACTTTACAAAGGTCAAAACTTAAATAGAGAAGTACCTTGAAGATAACTTAGTTAAATTTGCGATATCAAGAGTAATTATTAATTAAAATAATTGAATACTCACTACATCTTGTAATGTTGCTGTAATAGTACTGTCTCGGTCACAGTCCATAGGATTTTTTATTTTTTGTGACAGCAATTTTTTAGTAAATTCTTTAACCTCCGGAATTTCTTCAGGTTTGTTCTATTTCAAGTTAATTTAGTTAGAAAAATAACAATATCACTACTTTTATAAGATAAAAATAATTATGATACTTAAATTGAGAGACATTGAAAATTTTTAGAAATATTTTTACTAATAGATTATAACAAGAAAAATTTATTTTAAAAATTCTATATTTAGAAACTCTAAAAAAATTAGAAATGCAATTTTTTAAACCTATTTTATTATTAAAGAAAAATTAAAAAATTTTCAAGTCTCTGTCAATTTAAATTTGATAAATAATTTACTAGAAAATTAATTTCTCCATTTGATTTCCGGCTGAGTCTTTTACTGCTCCGCCGCGGTGTATTTAATTTATCCGGATCATATAACTGATACGTCATTTTGCCGTAATGTTTTTCTTCTAGAATTAACATGTGTTCGATAAGCCGACATGTACCCGACAATACGAAGTAGACGTAGTTCACCATACCTTTGCCGTCACCTAACAAAATCTGAAAATTAATTCAACAAAATTAATTAAAATCAACAAATCATCTATATTATTAAGAGAATAAGCGAAATTTTGTGGCCAGTGTATTTAGATGATAAAATGGGTTTTTATGGTTAAATTTGATATCGTGGGAAAAGTCTTGACCTGGAGTTGTGTCTTTTCATGGTTTCATATCATTCTCACCGCAATAGTCAATTTATGATGATAAGTATTTAGGCTGCATTTGAAAATGCTCTATCTCTAGATACATAATTAAGAAATGACCCTGTATCTCGTGAACTATTGACATTTTTAAAGATATAAGCTCATCCCGATGTTACACTCATCGAGACCTTTCATTTGAGTACCCACATCAATTTTTCATATATTTATATATATTATATATATGTATATATGAAAAATATATCAAAATGCATGTGGGTACTCAAATGAAAGCTCTTAACGAGTGTATCATCAAGATGAGCTTATATCATTAAAAATGTCAATAATTAAGAAATGACTTTGTATCTTGTGAACTATTGACATTTTTAAAGATATAAGCTCATCCCGATGTTACACTCATCGAGACCTTTCATTTAAGTACCCACATCAATTTTTCATATATTTATATATATTATGTATATGTATATATGAAAAATATATCAAAAATGCATGTGTGTACTCAAATAAAAGCTCTTGATGAGTGTAACATCAGGATAAGCTTATATCTTTAAAAACGTCAATAGTTAAAAAAGTACAGTGCAATTGAACAAAAGTCATTATTTAATAAAGCAAAATTTTATTTGTTTATAGTTCACAAGTCACGGCAGTCACGTAGTGACTGCAAGGTTGCTAGTTTAATATCAATATCTATAATAATTTCTATATTAAAATATCATGAATATTTGGCTTTTTTTCAAGCATCGAACCAGAATGACCCTTTCAAGCACCAAAAAATATCACTAAAATTAGCCGAAGTTCAACAATTCTTAATTTTTTTCAACAGCTAAATTATAAATAAAAAAATACTTAATAAAAATTACACGTATACTTTTTAAAATCTTCTTTTTTCAATAAAAAATTGTCAAACGTCGACTAATCTTTGAGATTGTTTAGAATGTTTGTGTATATTTTTAAAATATCAATTACGATATTTTTTTTTATGTTGCCAAAATTATTATTATTTATTTACTTATTGATTTTGGGCGAAGACACTGTGTATGACCTATCATTTAATATTTAATTTTGATTACTTGCAATTCAGTCTAAAAAAAGTGAAGTCTTTTAGAAAATTGCAAAATCTTATCTACAAGAATTTTTAAAACAGCATATTTATAAATAAGCACAATAATAAATATTTTATTAATTCGATAGCTTAGGAATAAAGAAACTAACGTTGAAGAATTTTTGTCAACTCCTTTAGATATTAATCTATATTATTAAGAGAATAAGCAAAATTTTGTGGCCAGTGTATTTATATGAAAGAATGAGTTTTTATGGTTAAATTTGGTATCGTTAGAAAACTCTTGACTCTAGAGTAGTACCTTTTCAAGGTTTCATATCGTTCCCTCCAATAGTCAATTTATGATGATAAGTATTTAGGCTGCATTCAAAAATGCTCTATCTCTAGATACATAATTAAGAAATGACTTTGTATCTCGTGAACTATTGACATTTTTAAAGATATAAGCTCATCCCGATGTTACACTCATCAAGAGCTTTCATTTGAATACCCACATACATTTTGATATATTTTTCATATATACATATATATAATATATAATAAATATATGAAAAATTGATGTGGGTACTCAAATGAAAGCTCTTGATGTGTGTAACATCGGGATGAGCTTATATCTTTAAAAACGTCAATAATTAAAAAAGTACAGTGCAAATTAACAAAAGTCATTATTTAATAAACCAAGATTTTATTTATTTACAGTTCACAAGTCATGGCAGTCACACAGTGACTGCAAGGTTGCTGGTAATCATTAATACAAAAACTTACCTCATTGGCTTCAAAGTCTTTTATTTTACTCAAAATACAGCATTCTCTGACAGTAGTGTCGTCCCAAGACTTGAAATAATTAAAATTAACCAACGCGTCTTGCAAAATGGTCCAGTTTTGCAGTAAAATATTTTTTAACAGCCGATCAAAATCAGTTTTATGAAGACAGATCAAATCTACAGCCGCTAAAAATTTAATTTATTTGATAATAAATTAAATAATTAAATTAAATTATTTTACTAATATTATACTTCATACTTTTTGTGATAATAGTTGTTGACCGTAAAATTGAATGTAAAAGCGCAACTTCACCGAATATGTCACCGGGCCCTAAAATTCCTGTATGTATTTCTTTCATATCTCCTGTTAATTTAAAAAAAAATTTTTTATTAATTATTGAAACATATAACAGTCAATTAAAAATACATACCAGTAATGTAATCCTTCTCAATTTTACTCAACTCGACCTCTCCTTGGACAATAAAATACATAAATTCCGCGGGATGATTCTGTTTGACAATAACTCGCTGTGCGTTAAAACGCTTGTAGTAAACAACTCTGGCAATCAATTGCCGCTCCTTATCCGGATACTTTTTAAACGCATTAAATTTTTTAATCAACTGGACTATATGAACTTTATCCTGTTTGCTTCTTATATTAGGAGATGTCAAAAGAACTGACCGGTCTTGGATACTCAGAGACTTTTCTTCTTTAAGAATTTCGTTGTCTTCTTTTTGCAACCAGTCTTTGTATTCAATAACTAGTCTCACGGCAGCTCTGAATAAATATTTTCCTTTCAGTTTTATCTAAAAAAATTTATTTTTCATTCTCCAATATAATAATATCATTGATACTGAAATCAACAGAGAGCTTATGATTTTCAAGAATTTTTACAATAGTTGAATTATTATGAAAAAATTATAATACTGAAATTGAGACATTTGATCATTTTTAAAATTAAAAAAAAAAAATTGCATCCTTTAATGCTTTAAAAATTGAAAATGCAATTTTTTTAAAAATAATTTTCTAGATAGGACATTAAAGTTAACAGTCACGTGACTATTTTTTAATTTTATTTAACAAATTTGTATAAAAATTAATTTAGCAGATATTTGATAATTTTAAGAATTTTTTTTTTAACTAATAAATTATGGCAAAAACAATTATAAAAAAAAATTGACATGTAGAAATTGAAAAAAAATTAAAAATGCAATTTTTTTTTTAATTATTTTTTGTAGAACAAATTTATTTGTTAAAAAAAAACTACAAAATAATTAAGTGACTGCTAACTTTAATGTCATCAAATTTGTTCCAAAAAATTATTTTTAAAAAATTGCATTTATAATTTTTACATGTTAATTTTTTTGCTATAATTAATTTGTTCTAAAAATTAATGATATTAAAGTAAGCAGTCTTAATTTTTTAATTTTATTTAACAAACAAATTTGTTTTGAAAAATTATTTTAAAAAAAATTGCAATTTTATCTTTTTAAAATTTCTACATGTCAATTTTTTTTCCATAATTTATTTGTTAAAAAAATTGTTAAATGTCTGCTAAATCAATTTTCATCAAAAATTATTAAATATCCACTAAATTAATTTTCATTTCTTGAACTGGTTTTTCAAAAAAAATTAGCAAGTGTCTACTAATTTTCATTGTCAAAAAATTAAATAAAAAAATTACACATGTAGAAATTAAAAACAATTATAAGTAAAAATTTTCAAAAATATTTTTTTTTTATCATAATTAATTTGTCACAAAAATTTAAAAAATTGTCAGATGTCAGATGATGATTTCAATGTCACATCTCATTTTTTTTACAATTAATACTCACTCCAACAGGTTTTTTCTTCTTCAATTGAACGTAACTGAATGATTCTTTAACAGTAGCCTTTTTTTGATTCATACTTAAATTTTATTACAATAAAATGATATAATTAAATTAGTTGCCTCTACTAAAAGCTAAAACGTCAACACTAAAATTTAAAGGTTGTAATATTGATCAAACAAAAGCATGAAACGTCACTTATATTTATTTAATGTGTACAATTACATTAAGAATACAAAAGAAATAATTTATTACACATTTGTCATGGCACTTCTTATTATGTAAAAAAATACTTTAATTCACAGCCAATTTTTTGCAAACTTAAATTTAAAAAATTTCAGAAAGAAATTTAACTTTCCACATAATTAAGCATTGCACGCATAACATCACCAGTCCAATTATTTTATACTGAGAAAAAATACTAACATCTAAATATTTTTCATCTTTTTTATTATTAATATTATTAATGTTGTTATTATTATTATTCTTTTGAATTACAGAAAGAGTTTTCGAGGACTTTTTGCGGAGCTCGGAGTGTTTTTCCTCGGTGAACTTCAACGCGCGATCTATGGACTTGTTGAGACGTGAGTTGAGGAATTCTTTAACTCGAGGTGAGCGAGTGGCGTAGTACATTGTAAATCTGTAAATAATAATAATTATTGTTGTTATTAATGTCTATTTTTTTATTTGCAGAATCGTGATTTATATTTTCATTAATATTTATATAATTTACTTGGTAATGTTGAATTTGAAGCGATCACGGTAGCTGAGTGACGAGCGTAATAGCGGCATGTCGAGATTCAACAGCTCCGTAAGATAGAGTAGACTTACTTCGTAAGAGCTACCAGGAAAATAATATTGCATACCAACGGTAATACATCTCATCATGTGCTCCCACTCAGGAGTTATATCACGCAAATTAGGTTTTACCCATTGGTTTAAATAATCTGCTGAAAGTTGTTTTATTTCTTCCAGCGTTCCGCCGCAGTAGTTGAATCTGTAAGAAGTAATATTCATTTATTTTTTTTTTTATTATCATTTTCCGGGAAAATATTACGAGATAATTTTATTTAAAGAAAAATAATATCGTACTGATAAAAGAGTACATTAACTGTCAGTAAATTAATTAATTTACTTATTTTACTATTTATTTTTTAATTTTTTATAACAATTTTTTAGAAGAAAATTAATATTAAAATTAATCATTCTTCATAATTAATATTAATTAATCTTAATAATTATCAATTTAAGACTAAATTTTTTAAAGGAAAACTATTATTATTAATTTATTTTACCTATTGAAGTTTTTGAATAGAATTTTTTATAATACTAACCATTAGCCGAAGTTTTTAATTTTATGATATTTTTTCTTTAATTAAATTGGAACTAAAAAATATTTTTGATAAATTGCACTTATAGTTTTTCAATTTTTTTACTAATGAATTTTTTTTTTTTTAATTTTTTGTTATAATTTTTTCAATAAAAAAAATTTGTCATGTCGGCTAACTTCATAACTTTTTTTATTATAATAAAGTTAGCGGACATTTTTGATTTTTTGATTTACCTTAATATATTAGATTAGAACTAAAAAATATTTTTAAAAAATTGCACTTATAGTTTTTGAACTTTTTACAGTTAAAAAATTAAAAATAAATTTTTAATGACGGCTAACTTAATTTTCATAAATTTTTTTGTTTACAGAACTTTTTTTCAACAACCAAATTTCAGTAAAAAAAATTAAAACAAATTTCCACATTTAGATATTTAAAATAATTAACAGTGCAATTATGAGCAAAAATTTTTTTGCTATTAATTAAATTAACAAATATAAAATAAAAAATTTTCAGATATGAATTTTTTTCTCTATTCGAGTCATAAAAAATGTTAAAATAAAATATTACACTCAATTTTAATTAAAGGGCCAAAATAAATATTTGTTAATAATTAATAATTTGTTTTTTATAAATGACTTGTTAATAAATATTCATTAAATGATCTAATCTCAAAAAAAAATTTATCAACAGTTAATACAGCTAATTAAATGTCAGCAAATCCTTCCATCAGCACGAACAAAAAAAAAAAATAAAAACAAAAGCGATAAAACACTTACTCGTCCTCGATCCCGAGTAGATACCCGATCCCTCTCCAAACATGGCAGAAATCGTCCAGATCTTGATCAGTGGCTCCGTGGAGCCCGAAAGCCTCGGGATAAACAACGGCCAAGCAAACAAATCCACCTTGAGTTACCGCCATCTCACCTTGGTGCAATCCTTTGGGTCTCACAGCTCTTACAGTTCCTGCCGCGAAAGGACACTGTCCCGACTTCGCTACCGGACACTCAGCTCGGAAATCTTGGAGTAAAATGTTCCGTGTTGGTGACCATGGGCTCTCTATTTTTCCCGCTTTGTCTATTTCTTCATTGGATATCGAGCTCAATTTATTGCGCACTATTGTGTGCATTCTCCTCACTGTTTGAATGTCGTTGTATGCTGACGTGCCCTTGGTCCATGGATCGCTGGTAAACCAATTTCTTACTCGCGCTCCAGTCGATAGATACCTGCATTGATTTCAAAATTTTTTTTAACCATAATATTTTTCTTTTTAATCTATATTTTAGGAATTAAGGTAAAAGACCCAGTTATTAAAAAAAAATAAAATGTTCTCAAAAAATCAATTATCTCAAAATTTATAATTCAAAAATTATATTTATTAATTTATTAGAGAGAATAACTGGGTCTTTTACATTATGATCATTTTTAAAGTCACTTGATAATAAATACTGCTTAAGACACTGTATCTCCTAAAATACTGGAGATAGCCCCACAATATAAAAACATTTTTTGGAGAAAATTTTCTAAGCTACAACTTTTAATTTTTATAATTTTTCTTAAAAGTCATTATTTTAAGAGTTATGACCATTTTTAGAGTGACTAAACAAAGATTTATAGCGACTAAATAATGATTATTCATTTTTCACTATATGAGTACTTTTAAGTTACTATATATCTCCTAAAATATTGAAGATAAGCCTATAGAATAAAAACATTTTTTTTAGAAAATTTTCTAAGCTACAACTTTTAATTTTTATAATTTTTCTTAAAAGTCATTATTTAAGGAGTTATGACCATTTTTAGAGCGACGAAATAATGATTATTCATTTTTCACCATGTGAGTACTAGTTAAGTTACTATATATCTCCTAAAATACTGAAGATAAGCCTATAGTATAAAAACATTTTTTGTAGGAAATTTTTTAAGCTACAAGTTTGGATTCTTACAATTTTTCCTAAAAGTCATTGGCCGCGTTCAGGTTTACTAAGTTCTGAGCAGGGCTGGCTTTATCTACCTATAAATAAATATACCTTGCATTGTTTTATTATAGATTTTTTGAAAAAATAATATAGTTACTTTAAGTTGTTGCTACAAAATATGCTAAGATCTGCCAAGAACTTAGTAAACTTGAACGCAGTCATTATTTTAGGAGTTATGACCATTTTTAGAGCGACTAAATAATGATTATTAATTTTTCACTATATGATTCTAGTTAAGTTACTATATCTCCTAAAATATTGGACATAAGCTTATAGTATAAAAACATTTTTTGTAGGAAATTTTCTAAGCTACAACTTTGGATTCTTACAATTTTTCCTAAAAGTCATTATTTTAGGAGTTGTATACCATTTTTAGAGTGAATAAACAAATATTTATAGTTACTAAATAATGATTATTTATTTTTCACTATATATGAGTACTCGCTAAGTTACTATATCTCCTAAAATATTCAAGATAAATCTATAGTATAAAAACAGTTTTTGTAGGAAATTTTCTAAGCTACTTTGGATTTTTCTTAAAAGTCATTATTTTAGGAGTTATGACCATTTTTAGAGCGACTAAATAATGATTATTAATTTTTCACTATATGACTACTAGTTAAGTTACTATATCTTCTAAAATACTGGAGATAGCCCCATAGTATAAAAATATTTTTTGTAGGAAACTTTCTGAGCTACAACTTTGTATTCTTACAATTTTTCCTAAAAGTGATTATTTTAGGAATTATGACCATTTTTAGAGTGACTCAAACAAAGATTTATAGCGACTAAATAATGATTATTCATTTTTCACTATATGAGTATTGATTAAGTTACTGTATCTTCTAAAGTATTGAAGATAAGCTTATAGTATAAAAACATTTTTTGTAGGAAATTTTCTAAGCTACAACTTTGAACTCTTACAATTTTTCCTAAAAGTCATTATTTTAGGAGTTATGGCCATTTTTAGAGTGACTAAACAAAGATTTATAGCGACTAAATAATAATTATTCATTTTCACTATGTGAGTATTGATTAAGTTACTATATCTCCTGAAATATTGAAGATAAGCATATAGTATAAAAACATTTTTTGTAGGAAATTTCCTAAGCTACAATTTCGACCTCTTATGATTTTTCGATAAAATTTATATTTCTGGAGTTATAGCCATTTTTTATAATAAACTAGTCAATAATTTGATGTTTCATTAAAAAATTTTCTTCTTAAATAATAAAATTTATAAAAAACGTACCTTTTAAACGCAGTGTAAGGTTCCGAGGACTTTCCAGTGACAATCATTGGCTTGAGCCCATCCTCAAAAGAAAAAAGCCCGAACAAAGTGAGCAATTGCGAAAAGTAAATCCCAAACATATTATCCCTCGCAAATTTCTGTCCTCTTCTGAATTTCTCGCGGTCTAACCAATCAGGAACTTGGTCCGCGGGTCTGCCACAGTCCCCATGGACCATCCAGCCTGTCGTGATCTTCAGCAAAGACTTGGGAATATTAGGAAAGCCCTCACTTGTCCACTTGCATATCAATTTTCTCCTTTCTTCATCTCTAATTTCTTCCCAATCAGCGGGCAAATTAACGTTTAGTTGCTTAAAAAACTCTCTGATAACTCTGTCTTGTTCATCTGAGTTGATGTAATTTTTACCGCTAATTTTATCCCCGGAAAGTTGCGTAGTTTCAGTTTCGTTGGATAAATCATTAAATTGTTTTGTGTCGGCAAGCAATTCCCGGTCATTGCACTCTGGATGCTTCATTTTCTTTGTAATAAGTAATAATTCACCTGTTTATTCTCAAAGTTCTTTTTTAAAACTAAAAATTATCAATTTGTAACATTAATAATTATTTAATTGAGCAATTAAATTATATCTTAATTAATTATAATTATAACTATATTATCTTCTTTAAATATTTTTGTATAAAATAATAAAAATATCAATTATCAACTGTCAAATATTTGCACTTAAATTCATTTCTTCGTTAAAAAATGACGAATATTCAAAAAATATTGGATAAAAATTAAAACAAGCCTGCTAAACTGCACTAAAACACATTTCGCGTGCAACTGCAACAATTCTAGACTTCCTGCTATTCATATACACGATAAAACCCCTCCACTCTCTTAATGTCACGTTTTGCAAGCCAAGACGATTAGGAATAGAAGAAACAAGTTTTTTACTTCAATTATTTTTCTCAATCCATTTATTGTTAATTATAATTATTTTTATGTTTTTATTCAAATTAGTGGTTTGCTAATTTATAAGCAACAAATTTTTGTTTTAATTATTTATTGCTAATTATCAACAAATGATTTATGAATTATATTTAGTTTATATTGTCTAGAATTTAGTCGAATTTTTTAACGGTGATAAAAAATACAAAAAAAGCATTTTGAAGATAATGATTTTGCAGATTTTTATTTATGATGAAAATACTTCTGACGTCATTTGAAATATTTTAAGTTTTATCTGACAAAATTAAGTTAGTTTAAAATCTATATTAATAAAATTTTTATTTTTATGATTTAGTAAATAAAATATTATTAAGGTAAGTTGGTTAAAATTTTGAATTTTAATTGTGTTTTTTTTATTAGATTCCTGATGAAGATCACATTTATGGATCGAAAAGTCTCTGAAATATAAATGTGTACTTAATCATTGTTAATTATTTTGTTATATTATTTTTATTATGAAAAAAAAAAATTAAATTTATTAAAGAAAAATTTTTGAACCAAAAAATTATTTAAAATAATTTATTCCTACATTAAGAAGAAAAATTATTTAATTAATAAATTTTTGTAAGTTTAAATAATTTTTACTTTATTGATAAAATAATTTTTTTTTATTTTATTTATTTTTTTGTCATAGAATTGCTGTTCCCTGTGACAAAATAAGTTTATATACTTATTAGAATATTTTTTAAATAATTTATTTATCAAAAATAGTAACAATATTAATATAAAATAATAAAAATCATATGGACATTTTTTTGCAATTGTAAAAAAAAATATTAATTTTTTTGTTTGAGATTTTAAAATTATTTGTTATTAACTAGCAACCTTGCAGTTAGTATGTGACTGCCGTAACTTGTGAACTGATGATATTTTTAACGATATAAGCTCATCCTGATGTTACACTCATAAAGAGTTTTTATTTGAGTACCCACTTGCATTTTTTATATATTTTTCATATATACATATATACGATTTATATAAATATATGAAAAATTGATGTGGGTACTCAAATGAAAGGTCTCGATGAGTGTAACATCAGGATGAGCTTATATCGTTAAAAATATGATTGGTAGATAAAATACAAGTCATTGCTTTATTATTCACATTTTTTAAGATATAAGCTCATCCTGATGTTACACTCACCAAGAGCTTTCATTTAAGTACCCACTTGCATTTTTGATATATTTTTCATATATACATACATATAATATATATAAATATATGAAAAAATTGATGTGGGTACTCAAATGAAAGGTCTCGATGAGTGTAACATCAGGATGAGCTTGTATTTGCAAAAATGTCAATAGTTGACAAGAAACAATGTCATTTTCTAATTATTGACATTTTTTAAGATATAAACTCATTTCAATGTTACACTCATCGAGACCTGTCATTTGAGTACCCACATGCATTTTTGATATATTTTTCATATATACATATATCTTATACATAAATATATGAAATATATGAAAAATTGATGTGGGTACTCAAATGAAAGGTCTCGATGAGTGTAACATCGGGCTGAGCTTATATCTTAAAAAATGTCAATGCAAGATAAAAAGTCATTACTTATTTATATATCTAGAGATCGAGCATTTTCGAATGCAGCCTAAATACTTATCATTATAAATTGACTATCGGTGAGAATGATATAAAACCTTGAAAAGGCACAAATTCAAGTCAAGAGCTTTGCAATTACACTAAAAAAAACCGTAATTTCGCTAAAAAAAACCGATTTTATCATATAAAAACTCTAGCCACAAAATTTCGTTTATTCTCTTAATAATATAGATTAATATTATTGAAAATTTTCAATTATTAATTAATATTGTTAATCTTCTTTAATTATAAATTACTACATCATCTAAAATTTTGAATTGTTAATTAATATTTTTAACTACAAATAAATATTCTGAAGAATTTTGAATTATTAATTTAATTATCAATAAAATTTTCTAATTATTAATCATTAATTACTGTGTTCTAGCAGTATTAATACAAAATATTCATTGAAAAGACACGCGACAAATATGACAGTGATGAGTAGTCACTATACAATACATTGCACACATATCAAAGTTTTTTTATTACATATCAACTGATTAAAGTCCAGAACCAGTTGACCTCGAGTAGAATAATTATTCATATGGTTGTAATTTGTAGGATTATTATAATTTACTTAATCAACAGGTTCGACATCCGCGTGTAGGATATCCTCAATATCATTACTGTTATATGTATCAAATTTTAATTTTTATTTTAAAATATTTACATTGTTATTTGTTTAAATTAAAAGTTTAAAATTTTGGGAAGAAAAACCGGGACAAGTGCAAGATTTTTTTTTCGCATGAATAAATAAATTATTGCCAAAGACTTTGATATTTTAAATAGTGATTGATTTTTGTTAAATAAACCTTGACCATTATTTTAAATAAAAAAAAATTATTGAAAAATTTTCGATTTTTTTCTAGTTTATTATTTTTAATTAGCAGAACAAAATTTCATTAAATAATCTTTGAAAAATATTGAAGCAAAAAGAGCGCGCTTTTGTGAAAAAATTTAATGCCATCTAAACATAAATTGAAATTGAAATTGAAACGGCTTTTGTCGCATTCAAAAGACTCGCGGGTCTTTAATTACGAGTGCAGCCTTATGAATTAATTAAAAAATATATAAAATATAGCAAAGTGTGGATTTCTATGGAATAAAATACAGAAAAGAAAGTTTATTAAAAATCTAGAGGAATAAAATAAATATAAAACTCTTCACCTCGCAAGAGCCTTAGAATTTTTTACAACACCCTCTTTTTGCTAATTGCACGTTTTTTATTTTATGAAAAAAGATCCTTGGATTCTATTGCAATTAAGCTTCCTGCAAGACTACTGCGCATGCCTCGAGTAGTATGATCACACTGACCTTGGCCTAGTACGTAACCTAGGTAATGGTTCAGTTACTTTATAGGAAATATTTTATTTACTTCTTTAATAACTGAATAAATATTTTTTAATTTCTCAAAACTTTTAAATTGTTCAATTTTCTGAATTTTAATTTTAAATATTTGCTAAGCAGTAAAAGATACCAGAAATTTTAGTCTAGACTTTTTTTTTTTTAATTAAATTTTCTAAAAGAAAATCTCTTATCATTTTTTCATATTTTCAATATTTATTTATTTTTAAAGAAACGCCCTCGGCAATTTACAACAATATGTTACATTTTTATGTATAGAATGTTTAGTAATGATTATATACAATAAATAGCATCTGTAAAAAGAAGATAGGTTTAAGAAATTTAAGAAATTAAAAAAAATTTTTTTTAATTTGAAAGAAGAGAAAAACAAAATGAAAATTAAGTTGGCCGACAATTAAAAATTTTTAGAATTTTTTTTTTATTGAAAAAATTATTACAAAAAAATAAAAAAAAAATGTCACTTGTAAAAAACTTAAAAAACTATAAGTGAAATTTTTTAAAAATGTTTTTTCGGTTTAATTTAATTATTAAAAAAAAAAATTAAATAATTAAAAACGTCGGCTAACTTTAGTATCATAAAACAAAACAAGAAAAAATTTTTTAATAATTGATAATTGATAGAATATAACTGATAGTTTATAATCACTATTTGTATACCTGGAATGTTATTATTTTAAAATCACGCTTTCTGCTTAAATTTTTATTTTATCTGCTGGTCCTCCAAAAATGTCATTATCAAATGAAAATTAGCCGACATTTGTTTTATTTTATTTTATGGAAAAATAATTTTTAAAAAATTAAAACAAAAATTTACACATGTAGAAAATTTTTAAAAATTATACGTGGAATTTTTTTAAAATAGTTTTTTAGTTTTAATTTTTAATTAATAGAAAAAATCAAAAACTGCTGAGTATCGGCTAACTTAATTTTTATCAAGATCAATAGCATATTTGTTGATGACTTTGCCTATTTTGTAGATCGGTGTACGCGACGAAAATCGCAACCTTATTAATGGTAATTCCAACAGTCTTAGTCCTCTTAGACAAGTGTATTTAATTTTTAATTTTGGAGTAAATTCTCTAGTTTGACAACTGACGTTATTTCATAACTTAAAACTCGAATTTTGACTGAATGATTAAAGATAGAGAAAAATTGATAACCTTTTTTGTAGAAAATTAAATTTTCTATAAAAACGTATCATCATTTTTTTTTATTTTCAAAATTTAACCCAGAATTTTGATTTTTTAATTTTGGAGCAAATTTTCAAGCTATCATTTGACAGGAAATTATTCCAGAACTTAGATCTCAAATTTCGGCTAATTCATCAAACATACAGTAAAATTGATAAGGACCTCTTTACAGAGAATTAAATTTCCTAGAAAAAATGTTCTTATAATTCTTTATATCTTTAATATTTAGCCCAGAAACTCAAATTTTCTTAAAAAAAACTCCCAAAACTTCACTGATAGAAGGATTTGTCTATATTTAATAAGCTTTATCAACTGTTATTAAATGATTTTTTAACATGATAAGATTAAATAAATATTTATTAACAGTTAATAAATTATTTATTAAATACGATTTATTAAATGTTAATAAATATTTATTAATAATTAATAAGTAATTTATTAAATACAACCCGGAGAAAATTTTATAGTAGAGTTTATATTATCTAGTTATGTTAAAATCTATTAACTGTAATTCGTATAGTAATAAATTATTTAAATAATTAAGTAAACCATCTGAATTGTAATATTTACCATCCTGATGGTAACTACTACTATTATGATGGTAATCAGTAATAATAACTGTTATTATTTTAATTAGTTACTACTATTATCAAAATCGTAATTTCTAATATAACCTTATGGTTATAGTAATATTAGTAAAAAATATTAAAAAATTTAAGAATCTGCGTTACCGTGGATGCATTTCTGAATAAATAAATTTGAAGGGAATTTAAAATATTTTAATATTTCAAAGAAAATAATGTATATTAGCTTAAATATGGATCTAAATAAAGAATTTAATTCAGTAAATTTATAGTATTTTTTCTTTCAGAATTTTTACAATCTGAGATGGTTACAGTTACCATCTTCGATTGTAACAGTTATAATTTATAATAATTACAATTATTATTTTTGATAGTAATCGTTACCATTATTAATAGTAACTATTACAATTGTCAATGATACCACCTATTATTTTGTTACTAATTAATTTTATTACCATTTTAGATAGTACGAGTTACTATTTTTGTATAGTTGGTAGTATAATTAATTTTTCTCCGTGAATTTATTAACTATTAATAAATATACTAATTAATTATTAATAAATATGCTTTTCTCCCAAATAAATATTTATTGAATGTTAAAAAATATTTATTAAAATTGAATAAATTAAATAATTGTCTTCAAATAAATTAAATTATTAATAGTCAATAAATCCTTCTATCAGTGTATGATTAATTCAATGAATTAATTAGCATGTCAAGCAATAACAATAACAATTAATTAAAAATAGCAGGTGTACATACCAAGAAGTTTATACACGTGATGATAACAAAGCAACAGGGATGAAGCGAGTGGTTAATCCCCTGGGGGTTGTTATCCCGTCTACAATGTATTTTGAGATTAAATTGAAGGCTATCTTCCAACACAGCCTATTAGATGTTGTGTTAGTGAGTACCTGCACTGTAACTGCACATACATTTTGCTGTTACACTGTTATATTACTCTTACATTATATACAACATATAAGATACAATAAACAACATTAATAACCCCAAGTTTAGTTAGCAGACGCCTTGCCTATTCTTCAGCTATGCTGTGGATTCACTTGGCATCGATCGTCACACGTGATGACTAACTTATACGTGTATAAATATATATACACTGCAAAACCTGACCTATTTTGCACATGCGCATGATCTGTGAACTTTGATAATGTTTTTATTTCAAACGATAAACAAATAATGTAAAAATAATAAGAAGAAATCATCGGACTTATTTCTTCTTCTGATCGTTGGAATTTTTAGTTTGAAATTATGATGTCTATTTATATGTGTAAGTTTTTTAATTAAAAATTTTAAGATTGAGTTTGGAGAATTTCTCAGCGAACATGACCTTCATTAGAATAATTTATTTATTTAAAGATTTAAATTGGCAAGGAATCAACTGAACAGGATACACGCGTCGGGAGCGGGCCAATCTGATCGCTTTTATTCGGGGGTACTGCGATACTCGTAAAACCAAGGGTCCGATAAATAATACTCGTATGAATATGGAACGAATTCAGTTTTTGGTAACGGAAGTTCCATAATTCAAATGGTGCCCTTTAAGATGGCGAATTAAGATAAAAATTTTGTTTTTTTTTTGTCTTGAGTGAAGAAAAATTTTGTAATTAAAATTAATTGGTGAATAATTAATTTACAAGGCTGGAAATTATGATATATAGATGAAGAAATTATGTCATCCACTAGAAACAAAAATATCCTGAATCAAGTAAATAATTTTGAAGAATTTCTTCTTGATTTAATTTAAGGTAGTTGTTATAGTACAATATTTGTCAAAAAATTAGAGATTATAATACGCGCCGCAAAATTATATGAGCTTGTAGCTAAGTAATTCATAATTTTTACGCAAGACTGTACCTGTGGAGTGTTATTTATAAATAATTAGAAGGTCAAAATTTTTTTTCAAACTCAACAAATACATTAAAAGACTGTAAATTTTTTGAAAGTTTCTAACAGTTAGTTTTTTTTTTATAACTAAGAAACTGGTACAGAAAATTTCTGTGCCCAATTTTAAAACGCAGTAACTGTAAAATTTTTATACCTGATTTTTTATAGTATTGCTGCATTTTTTACAACTTTAAGATCTTAATTTCAAGTATTTTTTGCTAAAATTATTTATATTTAAGTAGGGTAAATGCACCAGTTGTTGACCGGTCACCAATTAGTTGACCGATGTATAAAAAAGTTAATTAATTAATATTTTACAAGGGTATTTTTTTCTCAAAGTATTAAAATAAAAATATATGGCATTTAATCATCATAATAAAAAATTACGCAATTAATTGCGCAGTGATTATAGCTTTAAAAAAATATTCTGAGTTTGTTTACACCGCAACCAGCCACAAAGCGGTCAAAAATAACTAGCGTACAATTGGAGAGTGAGTGCATTTCATCATTAATTTATTGATATTTATCGGCATAATATAAAATATTTTAGTTTTATTGTGTTAATTAAAGATCATATTCCAACTTTTTTGAAAAAATAAAGCTAAATTATAAGTTTTAATATTATTTTAAGACCGGTCAACTATTGGATCCGTCAGAAGCCCTATACCCAGTAAAAAATTCATTCGGTCATTTATTAGACCCTCTGATTTTATCACAATCCAATTAATGACCGTATATTTATAATACTAACTTCTTCACCTCAAAATTAAATCTGTCAAGTGTTTAAAGTACTTTAGTCATTCAATATTTTGTAAATATAAAAATGATCATTATAAAATGTATATTTATAATTAAAATAATATTTAAAATCTTTTTTGATTATTAAATTTTATTTTGTTCTAATTTTTTTAGTGAACGGTTATATCAAAGAACGAATTATTAGAAGAAAAAATTGCTAAGCAATTAAAAAAATAAAAGAGAGTTACAAGCTAGTAAAAAAGCTTTAATTGAAAAAAAAAAATGGAGAAGAATAAAAAAATTTCAAGTGCATCAGAAGAATTATCGTCATCAAAATGCATTTGTGATTATTTGTGACCTAAATAAATGTGACTTTATGTTAATTATTGTTATTATTTATATTATTTTATAAAAAATTAAGTACGATTTAAAATTATATTGTATGTTTAATTTTGTTAAAGATGTCGTTAATACTTCAAAAGTACTGCATAAATTTAATTACATAAATGTAGTTTACAAAATTACTTATAATTATTTCAGCGGTCAATTAATTGAAGAACAGTCGGTCATTTATTGGGTTTCTTCGGTCAATAATTGGTGATTTTAGTATTTCAACATTCAAATAACAAAATTTATATAATTTTGTTAATTTTTATTATAAATAGTTATTAATTATTATTAATTAAGTATTTAACTTTAATAAAATCCATTACAAATTGTTTTTAGTAGGTTAATAGATTTTTTATAGCTTAGTACAGAAAAAGAAAACGTTAATCGGTCAATAATTGGTGCATTTACCCTAATTTCTATTCATAAATCAAATTTTTCATCAATTTGGCGGGCAGACTTTTTTTTTAATAAGAAAAATTGAAAAAAAATTTTAAATGTTAGTTATTGTGTTTTGAAATTGGGCAGCCGAAATACAGAGAGCGTATGCAAAAAATGTTAACTATCCAATTTTTAATTAAATTCATCTCGGGTTACAGGTGGTCAATCGACTTCAAATTTTTAGGGTAATTGTATCATGTGTCCTTAATAAGTATACAAAAATTTATAATTTTCTGACGGTATGCCTTAACCACGACAACTACCTTAAGTAGAAAAATTTTTAAACAAAAAAAATTTTTCTTAGTTTAAGCGAATTGTACTTGATTCAAGAATTTTTCTTCTTCAAAATTATTTTATTTGGCTCAAAAATTTTTCTCTTGATTCAAGTTAATTTTTTTTCAGTGTAACTGTCATAATAAATTCATTGCTGAAGAAAATTACCATATGTGTGTATGTCTAAGTATACACTGTAAAAAATTTGCTGAGTGGATGATTTTTAATTAATTTAATCCCGGGAAAGATTTTATTTCTACTATTGATAAAAAAAACTCCGTAAAGTGAATTTTTAATTGAATAAAAATAACAAAATAGTAGTTATTCATTTAAAAATTAAAAAATGTGTATTTAGAGAATGAAAAATTAATAAATAAATATAATATAACTTTTTTCCTTTAATAATCGATTTAACAAATAAATTTTGATATTTTAAAAAAATTGCATCAATATTTGTTTTAATTTTTACAAGTAGCATTTTTTGATAAATTTTTTCAATAATAATGAATTTGTTAAAAAAATCTAAAAATTGTCATACAAAATTTAATAATTAATAATAAATTATTAATTTTAACTTTAAATGTCAGAACTTATCAACAAGGCTTGAAAAAAAAAAAAAAATCTTTAAAAAAATTTCGTTCAAATTTTTTGAAAAATATAATTAATATTTACAAAATTAAACTTGAGATAAATTTTTTAGGGTATTTGTTAATAATTTTACATATAAAACTTGTTTTAGGTAATTGAAATTTATTTCAGCTAAAAAACTTTTTACTCGAATGTTTTTCGGATTAAAATCTATATTCACTCTGAAAGCACTTTTTTTAATAGTGTATTTTTTACAGTATACGCATTTAGAAGATAAAAAAAGCGATTTTTAGATAAATTTTTTTAAAAGGCTTTTTAATCAATTTAAAAATTGAATTTTAACTTAGGTAGAATTTTTTTTTTATATTTAATATAAAAATATTAATTTCTATCAAAATTGCAGCTTGACAAAAAAAATTATAAATTTTCAATGAAAATTTTAGTCTTAAATTATTTAATTAAAAATATCAAATAATATTAATTATTACACTGAAAAAAAAAAAAAATTTACTTGAACCAAGAAAATAATTTTGAAAATTATTAAATCAAGAAGATGAAATTCTTCAAAATTATTTACTTGATTCAAGTAAATATTTTTAAAAAAAATGATAAAATTTAACTGAAAAGAATCGATCTGAAATAAAAATACCAAAAATTGTATATGACGTTGGATCTATCTCGCGACTGCCGGCTGTCGCGTGCCGGTACACCTGTCTCCCCACTGTATTATTTTACTTACCTTAGCTTCTAAATCCAGAGACCACGGGCATGGCATTAAATATACAGATGTAGAGCATGCTTTTATTTTAAAAGGAAAAGGAATGGAACGAGGAGCAGAAGGCTAAAGTCTCTCCATATCTACTTACGTTATGTATGTATGTATAGACGGTGATTGTCAGCTGCCATGTGCTCGCTGGATACCTTTTGCCTCGCAGCGGTACCATCGAGTTACAAATTAGCTGATACAATATACAATATACAATTCCCATCTTTTCTAAACAAATGTTTTTTATTTTCAATTTTTTAACTTTAAATCAACCAACGAGTTTCCTTACAATCGGTTATTTTTTTAATGACCTTCAAATTGTTATTGTGGCTTAAGTATAAGAAATTTAAAAATTTATAAGGACCTTTTTTATAAAAAATTTAATTTCCTACAAAAAAAGCCTTTTATTATTTTTTGATATTTTCAATATTTAACTTAAAATTTTAATTTTTTAATTTTAAAGTAAATTTTTTTACCATTAAAGGGTGAAATACGTGTAGAAGGCAGTTTTTATTAATTTTTTTAAGGTATAAAAAATTAATATTATTTTTTATATGTGTATCTTCTATATGAACCTCAATTCCAAAAAAAAAAGTAAAAATTTGCATTTTTTAGAGGGCTGTGAAATTAAGTCGTGATTTTTTACCATTTTTTCATACATTGTTTATTAAAAAAAAAAAATAGTTAAAAAAAAATATCGCTTATGATGGAGATTCATATTCAGCGTAATTGCATAAAGAAAAGTAATTTTCCTGTGCCATTGATTTCAGATAAAAATTGTGGCTTCCATAGTGCACACCAACTGCTAAGTCGGAAACAACCTACGCTACTTTTGAAGTTATATTGTCGTAAAATATGGAAAAATATAAATATATGTATAAAATAATCTGATAGTTTCAATAAATAACATTAATTTTCATACCTTAAAAAAATAAATAAAAAATCAGCATGAAAACGTCTTTCTACACGTATTTCCCCCTTAATTTAATAAATAGCGGGCTTTGTTTCAGAACTTGGAACTTAAATGATTGAAGATAGAAAAAAAATTGATAAGGATCTTTTTTGTAGAAAATTAAATTGCCGACAAAAAAGTTCTTTTATAATTTTTCGCATTGTGAATATTTGAATATTTAAGGGGGAATTCTGGTCTAAAAATTTGAAAAAATCAATTTTTTTTTTATATTTTCAAAACGCAGAACAGCTCGATTAGCAGAAAAAACTGTGCAAACATTGAGTATGAAGTAGATGAAGGCCCAATGTATGGATCTGGGATCGCCGATTAATCCAAAGTAAGTATTAAATATTATTATCCGAGTTATTCTACTGAAATTGTTTCTCAAATTTTAAACGCGTTTTTCTCGAAACTACTTTTTTTAAAGTGGTTGACATGATATCTCAATTCCTTTGAAATTTGGTGGGAGTCTTTTTTATATATCTCTCTATCACGTCTGCCTTGAATTTTGAAAAATTTCGATTTAAAGTATTTTTAAAAAATCCGAAAAGGTCAAAAAAAGGTCAAAAATGTTTCATGTCGACGCCATTTTGTGAATTTTTTTTTTTTCGCTAACGTCAACGCGATAGCGACATCTTCACTAATTAAGAATTTTCCAAATTTTTTTGTTTCAGATCACTAAAAGGGCTGGAATCATGTCAACCAGGGTGCACCGTTTTTTTTGTAGCCCCCATTTCATCGGCCTGTAATTTTTTTAATTTCTCATTTTTTTTTAAAATTTTTTTTTCATATTTTTTAAATGTCAATAAACATGATATAAAAAAACGGATAGTAAAAATGTTTTTTATTTTTTTTTATGTTAGTTTGAAAAATGCCTAAAATTTAGGCTTCTAGACCAGAATAATAGACCTAATAATTTTTTGCAAGCAAGTGTTGTTTCAAACCTTTGAACTCAAATTCAGGTTGAACAATTAAAGATAAAATAAAATTGATAAAGACCTTTTTGGTAGAAAAATAAATTTTCAACAAAAAAAGTTTCTTATAATTTTTTTGTATCTTAAATATTCAGCCCAGAATTTAGAGTTCAAGTTTTAAAAACTAATTCTAGCTCATATTTAAAATTTGGAGAAAAAAATGTTTAATAATGGTAAAAAAAAAAAGGAGTATAAAAAGGGTTGATTGGTGGGGAGTCACGTGAGCAACGACCGCGTGCTCTCAAAACTGCTCAGTGCAGCTGCTCCTGCAAGAGTCGAGTTGTTTCACTTCTCACGCGACTCGCTTTCGAGACACATCGGCTCTTTTGTCACAAAATAAAATAAATTTTTGGCTAAGAAATAAATAAAAATAAAATATAATATCGGTACTTTCTCCGTCAATAATGCGTCTCCAGAAAAGTTTATAAAAAAACCCGCGCGAGTGCTGTGAATCCCCGAATTCCAAGTGCAAAGTAATAATTAATAACTAAAAAAAAAAAATCAAGGATTTTTTGAAAATAATGCAAAGATTAATTATTTTGGTGATTGTTATCAGCATCGTCACACTTGAGGTAATTTAAATATAAAATTTTTTTAATAAAAATTAATTTTTTAATTTTAAAACGTCGATATCAGATTATGAGATGTGAGATGAAAATTCATCTTAATTGAGCAAGTTAATGGAAATTGCTGGCGCCAGACGTCTTGACGCTTGAATAACATCAATTTAATGTTTTTCATCCATTCATATATTAATATATATATATCTCAAAATATATACAGAATAAATATTTTGACATTTTAATATAAAATTTTATAACTTTCACCCCGAAAAAAAATGAGTGACTTTTAATTTAAATAATACAGAGCACTCTCAATATTTGTATTTAGAGAAAAATAAAAAAATTCTCGGTCTACTCCCTAAATAACAAAGAAGGAGACTCAGAGAATAAGAAAAATTAAAGCAAAAATACGAGTCAAGCCAGAGGGTGAATCCTGGGGCTGTTCTCATACTCTTATAGAGAGCAAAAGAGGTGGATAAGTCGTGGGAAGAACGTTACTTTGCTATTGTTTCCCTCTCGTTGACGCGCACATTGTCCGACACAACTTTGTTGTATTTTCCATACATGTCTCGGTAGGCCATTACTAACTTTTTTTTACATTTCTGTTCTTCCAACAGGTTTTTTGTCTTTCGGGTGGATAAAAAAAATTGTTGTTTTTTTGTTAGATTTTTACGGAAGAGGAAAATTAACTTTGCACGTCTCTATATCAGGCGCCAGTTCTTTGCCAAGTGTTTTTGATTTCAATTATTTTGATCCGTAAATTAAAATTAATGAGTTTTTTACTTTAATAGTCAAGATAATTCATTTTTAAGTTACCAGACTACTACCTTAAATTTGAAATATCTGCTAAACGATAGGAGGTACACAGGAAAAAATTTTGCGTCATTGCGTCAAAAAAACTTAGTGTTAACAATTTTTGTCTTAAATATTTAACACTTTTATGTGTAAATTTAACACTTATTATGTTAAATCAACACAAAAATGTGTTAAATATGCAACATAAAAATTTTTAACACAAAATTTTTTAACTCAATGACGCAAAATTTTTACTGTGTATAGAAAATTTTGTAAGGGCTTTTTTTCGAGAATTTTATTTTTTACAAGAAAGAATTCTTATGGTTTTTTTGAATATTCAGTATTTAACCCACACATATATATGTGGGAAAATTTTTCTTTATAAAGAAGAATTTCTTGACTGGAAAAAAAAATTCTTGTCTCAAGAAAATTTTTGGGTGCCTGAAGTAAGACCGAAGTTGTGTTGGCCGAAGTAAAATTTTTTTTTAAAATTCTATTCTTGATGGTGGAAGTCATTTTTTCTTAATTCAAATTATCATAAGTACTTGATACAATAAATCGCGTGCCTAGAGGTAAAAGGGCGTATAGCTAAGAGTTAATAGGGATTTGTGCTGACAGGGCGTATAAAATAGTATTTTTTTTTTGCCATTCGGTTTGAAATTGTCTGAAACGTAAAAATCTGTGAAAAAAAAAAAGTTGGTATTCTAAAGCTGTAAGGGCGTATCTTAAGACATACGCATTTCAGCTTTAAGAAAAGTACTACTTAAAGGTAAAAGGGCGCATAGAAAAAAAATTATAGTTTTGATACTAAATGTTAAATAATAGTTTCACAAAACAAATTATACTAAAGTAACAGTCTGATATACAAAGTTTGATATAAACAAATAGAAAAATAAATCAATCAAAAACAAATTATAGATGTAGAAGATATGGAGCAAAAGGGTGTGGAACTGTACCAAAATAAGCCCGCTATTTTTTTTTAATTAAACAGCATAATTTCATGATAATTGTTCATGTTTTTAAATTTTATAATAACTATTTCTTGAAATATAAAGCGAGAAAATAATTATGCGTACTTTATTGTTTTTTAGATATATTTTCTTTTTTAACTTCAAAAAATTGTATAAGGTAAAAGCCCCAATAGATGCTCATGTACCAGTATATAATTACTCCATGTATTTGTATATCTATATTCACAAATAAATGAGCATCTATTGGAGCTTTTACCTTAGTTTGAAGTTTCACAACACTACTACC
Source organism: Cotesia congregata (assembly GCA_905319865.3). NCBI lineage: Eukaryota > Metazoa > Arthropoda > Insecta > Hymenoptera > Braconidae > Cotesia > Cotesia congregata. The sequence continues at coordinate 5,170,449 of CAJNRD030001117.1, read as the reverse complement.
ACAGAAAGTTTTTTTTTTTCACATTTTTAAACTAATACGAATGTATTCTTTTGTAAACTGGCCGAAAAAAAAATTATACGCCTTTTCACCTTTAGATCACCAAAATTTCGAATTCTTAAAAGTAAAAGAGCGTATAATTAAAGACATACGCCCTTTTACATTTGCAATTTTTTTTTTCAATTTTAAGCGTAGAATGTATCTACACGGAGAAAAATTAATTATACTACCTACTATACAAAAATAGTAACTCCTACTATCTAAAATGGTAATAAAATTAATTAGTAACAAAATAATAGGTTGTATCATTGACAATTGTAATAGTTACTATTAATAATAGTAACGATTACTATCGAAAATAATAATTGTAATTATAATAAATTATAATTGTTACAATCGAAGATGGTAACTGTAACCATCTCAGATTGTAAAAATTCTGAAAGAAAAAATAATATAAATT
>CAJNRD030001117.1:5098718-5154583 GCA_905319865.3 Cotesia congregata | reverse complement strand
AGNTTCCTATATATATATATATATATATATATATATATATATATATATATATATATATATATATATATATATATCTATTTTCCGGGTCTACTTTTTCCGGGATTCAAAAAATTTATTAAATAAAAAAAATAAATGTTTTTTATGATTAAAAAAAAAATCAATATTTTCGCTGTAGTTTCAAAACTTTGAAATTACGGTGAAATTATTAATCCTAAGAAAAGAACATAAAGAACACTTTTTTTATATAATAAAATTTTAAACAACTTTTGTTTCAAAAAAATTTTTATAGGACCAATATTTTTGCCATAATATCAAAAATTTTAACCATTCATAATGATTTGCTATTTTGAATTTGCGACAAAAATCTTGGCACTAGTTATCACAAATAATTTCAAAATTAATCAATAAATTTTCCAAGTAATTCAAATAAATTAAAAATAAAACTAATAGTGAAAGACCCGTTAAAATAAAAATAAAATTACCGTTATAATCATCAATACACTCAGCATTAATCATTTGTTGAATTTGTGCACCAGCTTCAAGTACCGGATCAACAGGTTTTATTTGAACTGCCAATTTAGCTTGATTTTCATCAGACCAAGACAATTGCGGCTGGAAATTATTAAGAGCAAATTGGGTCTTGTTGCCATAAAATAACCCAACACGTGCGAGATTCTGTCGGAATTCCGATTTAACGCCTATTTGGATCAGATCATTTTCAAACAGCACCCCGTTGTTTCTACAAACGAATCTAAAACAACAACAAAAAAAAAACCATAAAAAATTTATAATTTTTTTTTTCAATTTCCTAAATTTTTTTTTTCTTTTTTTTAAATCTATCTTCTCTTTACAGATGCTATTTATTGTATATAAACATTATTAAAAATTCTACACATGAAAATGTAACATATTGTTGTAAATTGCCGAGAGCGTTTCTTTACAAATAAATTTTAAATAAATAAAATAAATATAAAATACATACTTCTTAGGATTGTAAGAGTTTTGCGCGCCATTGGTAGCGGTAACTTTACTAGGCGCATTATAAATATCCCCTAGAACATCCAGCAGCATTCCAGTATTACTAGTAGGTTGAGAAGAAGGCGGAGTAGACAGTCCCAGTAAGTCAGCAGAAGAACTGTTGACACTAGCAGCTGCAGCGGTACCAATGGTAGCAGAAATCGCAGTAGCAGTTTCATGATTAGCGCTCGGAGCCGGGCTTTTATTCTCTCTGATTTCATTCTCCGGTATCCGTCCAGGTTTCTTTTTCTTAAGCACAGCCAGAATGGAGCTTTCACGCTCGGGGAATGCCGGCATTTCTTCAAGCACAGTCGCTAATACGTCTGTAGATGCGATAATACTCAACTGCAAATACTCAGAAGCGCGTTGCTGTAATTCAGCGTCAGCACTGCGCAAGTTACTGTGTGTCCTGAAGACATCTTGAATTTGTGTACGTATCTCAGGAAATAAATTAACAAACTTAATATAAGTCGACAGTAGCAGTGCGCGCGTCATCGGTGAACACAAATGATATTTGGAATGTAATAACTGGAATTGTACTGCCGGTGACGAGCGAGCGTCTCCAGCAATTAAATTACCGAATTCACCGAGAATATAACCACCAACTTTAACCATATTTTCATGACAAGCCGGAGCTTGCAGTGCTTCGAATACAGTTTTAGCAGCGTAGCCTTGGACATCGTCGCGATTAATAACTATTTGTATTACTCGGTACCAAACTTCTTCAGAAACATAATCCCCAGCTATCCTTATCAAATTTAAAATAACGTCGACGTACCACGTGTAGTCAGTCGCGTATTTTTCCGCGAGTATCGCGACTTTTAAAACCATTTCTTCGCGAATTGAATAATCAGCTGTTTCAAGATAATTAAGCATCTCTTGGACTATTTCTTCAGCGTTGCTTTTATCGCACATCGCGTAAAGTAAATCAACAGCTTGCTGACGCACCGAGACGTCTTTTTCCATCTTCATAGACAGTATAACGACTTCCTGATGTTTCTTTACAGCTTCATGGGAAAATTCAGACGTCGCTAAATGACACATTGACTCTAGAGCGAGGTACCGCAAATTGGTCTCGCGGTTTGATAGAAATTGTCCAAGCTGATTGCAAGCTCGTACCAGTAAATTCGGCTCGCTGTCGTTGTGGATAATTAAACTTATTGCTTCAAAGAGTACTGCGTTTTTGGCATTTGAGTGCTGGACTTTTTTAGACTTTGGAGGCTCTTGTGCTTTGTTGAGAATCGTTTCTAGACACTCGTTCAAGCGACCACGCACTCCCGGGTCTTCAGCCGGCGGGGTGTAATTCTGGAGAAGACGAAGCAGTTTTACAGACAGCCAGGGCGCGGGGACGAAGTAGTAAGTGTAATCTTGAAGATCGGTGTAATTGGCGGTTACTATTCTGCTGAGACGCGACACTGCAAGGCTAACGCACCCTTTGTACTCCTCCGGGTTACGTTTTACCAGAGCGTCGATCAAGGAAGCGGCTGCTGTTACTACTCCGAGGTGCTGGTCGTTTAGAAGGTGGACGATCCGAGATGTCCATTCTCCTCCGGGAACTACTTCCGGGGCTGTTCGTAAAAGTCGCAGCAGGCATAGCGCTGCACTCTGCTTCACTACATCCATCGTGTCCCTGAATAAAGTTTTAGATTTAGTGTAAATTAATTATAAGTCGCTGCCTTTTGAATAATTTTTTTAATTGATATTGTTTGATGGATTTTTGTGTTGTAATTTTTTTTTTTTTTTATTTTATTTTGTTTAGGAATATTCAATTTAATTTTTTAGGGGTTTTAAGATTGCGGTTCAAAATTTATTAGTATTAAAGTCACGCACGCTTCCGGTACACTTTACTTGCAAACTAAAAGAGTTAGACTTCCGTTAAAGTTTTTAAAATTAAATAAAACTTATTTCAGCGTTACTATAAATTAAAAATTTTTTTAAATTTTAATTTAAGGGGGATAGCCACTATGAAATTTAAAAAAAAACAAAATTTTTTTTTTTATTAAATCAAAGTTTATACATTCAAAAATATGTATCGAGTTTTGGATAAATCGCGACCCAAATTTACAGCAGCTAGATAGAGTTTTATGCCGCAAGGGCGTATAAAAATTTTTTTTTCGCCATTCAACTTAAAACTGCTCAAAGCGTAAACGGCTGCTCAATTTTAAAACACAGTAACTGCAAAATTTTTATGCCGGATTTTTTTTAGTATTACTGCATTTCTTATAACTTTTAGACCTTAATTTCAAATATTTTCTCTTAAAAATATTTATATTCAAGTATTTTCTATTCATAAATCAATTTTTTTATCAATCTGGTGTGCAAATTTTTTTTAATACGAAAAATTTTTAAAAATCTTAAAATTGTCAGTTACTGTGTTTTGAAATTGGACAGCCGTAAAGATTTGTCAAAACAAATTTTTCAATGTACTAATGACAAAAGGGCATATCTCAAAGCATACGCCCTTTTGGCTTTAGAAAAAGTTTAGCCTAAAGCCAAAAAAACTTTCAATTTTGCTCTGAAATAAAATTTAACGTCCTTTTGGCTTTGGAAATTTATTTTTTTATTTTTAGGCTTAGAAAGTGTTAATAAAATGATTAGTAAAAGAAAAAAAAATTTATACGCCCATTTTGCACTGCAAAGTCAAAAAAGCGTATAAATTAATATGCTCCCTTTTGACATTTGGGTCGCGAAATATGAACCGATTTGCAGCTTTTTTTTCCGTATTCATCTACTCAGTAACTATAGTTGCACGTAGGGGATTTTGAAAATTTTGATTTTTAAGATTTTTTAGGGCTGTTTGAATCCAAAAAAATGAGAAAAAAAAAAAACGAAAAAATTTTTAATATGTTGCCATTTTTTTAAATCCAAATTTCCAAAATCCCCTAGGTGGAACGATAACCACATGCATACAGATTACAACGCAGTTTGGTTTTTTTGTTTTAGATAATCCGTTTTTGAGTTAGAGATCCCACTGTGGTGGGGGAAATTTTTTTAGTGCTCCAAAAAAATTCTTATAACTTTGTAACAACATGATATTTATTAACCAAAATTTAGGAGAATGATCTTCAATGTATACTTTGTAAAACAAAAAAATCCGATCCCCAAATTCCTTTACTATCCCAGTCAAAAAAATTCCCGAAAATCACCAATTTTTTCTATCCCCCTTAAATCATACAGTAAGGCTTGACTAAAATAAAATCAATTTTTTCTCACTTGAAGGGTAACGAGCAATTGATTAAAAAAAAAATGGTGAGACTGAAAGGTGAAAAATACTCGAGATCTAGATTTTTAAAGCTAAGCTTTAAAATTTTACCTAATATCCAGTCGTCTAGATCCAAGCGGTGTTTGATGTAAGTGTAAGTGTTAGATGTAGAAAAATAAAACATGGCCTTATAGGTGAGCGGGAAACTTACCCAGAAACAAGTAACTTGGGGATTTCATTTCCAAAGGCCTCTGCCATTTCTTTACTACCGATGTTCGCGATACATTGGAGCGCCAGATTAACGTGGATTGGGTTACGAGATCCCAAGTCATTTTTTATGCTTTGTATTATTAATTTTATGAGATCACTGTTGGTATTAACCAGCACTGAGATGAATAGGTACCCCTGTCGATAAAATATAAATTATTAGTTTAATTTAAATTTACAAGTTGTGAATTATCAGTAGTGATTATTATTTTTGGTACGTACAATTTGTTTTTCGGAGTATTTATTCGATGATAATAAATTAACAGCTTCCATATGTCCGAAATCGATATCATGACCAAGTAAAAATATAAACAATAATTTGCAGACGTATTTTTTCTTTTGGTATCCATCGACAGTTTTGTCTCCTTTAAATTTACTTCTTATATTTGCTAATTCCTTATTTATCCTCTTTATTTCGGCCTCCTTACTTTTACCTAAATAACAAAAAAAAATTATTTATTAATTAAATTATTTATTAACAATAATCAAAATTAATGGCTGACTGCCATTTATCTTGACCTTTAAATTATATTTGTCTAATTTTTAATTATATAATCAGGATTTAATAAATTTCCTAATCTTATTAGATGTAAATCATCGACATTATAATTGTTATTATTACTATTTTTTTAAGATATTTAAAATCTCTCATTTAATTCATTAAAATATTTTCTATCATGTAGATACTGTATCACTGCTCCGCCCCCAAAAGACTAACACTCTTACTTGCATCATACTATTTTTTTTTTTTTTTTTAATCATCTCTACTCACGTACTCATTCTCTCACAATACATTACGCTCAATAGTAAATCGCAATATCTTATTATTAATACGTTATTTATTACAAAATACATAGAAATATATTTATCAGATTTCTTTGAAAAATTATTTTTATTTATTTAAATATTCTATTAATAATTTATTTCAGTTAAAAACTGTGACTAAATTCTTAAAAAAAAATTATTTCTCTAGTTAAAAAAATCAATTAAAAATAAAATTAATCAATTGATAAAAACTCCAATTAAAATAAATTTTCAGCTACCAAATAAGATAATAATTAATTAAAATTAAATATCTTACTCTCAAACTAATTATCAACAAATCTATTATAATACAATCATATAATAACGCTCCAATAGACAATTACAATTTTATCTTTCATCAGTTTTACAACAAACTTATTATCAGAGAAATAAACTCCATTATTCTAGTTAACTAAAAAATTTAATTTAAATTCACCTAAATTATTTTAATACAAATACAATTATCATCAAAATAATTACATCATTACTATTGTTATTTTATCGTTCATCGAACTTGCTCCAATTTTATTGTTAAAGTCAGCTAATATTTTATAAATATTTTTTAACAAAAAAAATTAATTAATTAATAATTTAACATGAAATAATTAAGTAACAAGTGGTGTTAAAATCAGAGCTTTAATTATTTAATAAGATGTAGATTAATATATAACATTGTGATGAAAAATTGTAAAAAGCAGTTGTTACTTTTGTACAATGTTAAAATAAAAATGAAAATTAAGTTAGCCGACATTTAAAAATTTTTAGAATTTTTTTTTTTTTGAAAAAATGATTAAAAAAAAATTTTCACTTGTAAAAAATTTGAAAAACTGTAAGTGCAATTTTTAAATAATATTTTTTTGTTCTAATTTAATTAATGAAAATTAATTTAGCAGATATTTTATAGTTTTAAGAATTTTTTTAACAGTTAAATTATGTCAAAGAAAATGATGAAAATTAATTTAGCCGACATTTAATAATTTTTAAATTTTTGTAACAAATAAATTATGGCAAAAAATTAGAAAAAAAAAATTGACAATTTTTTGGAACAAATTTGTTTGTTAAAAAAAATTTTTTAAATTGTCAAGTGACTGCTAACTTTAATGTCATAAGAAAATGAGAAAAAAAATTGACATTTAGAAAATTAAATAAATAAAAAATGCAATTTTTTAGAAATAATTTTTTGGAGCAAATTTACTTATTAAATAAAATTAAAAAATTGTCAAGTGACTGCTAGCTTTAATGTCATATTTAATTATTAAAAAAAAAATCAAAAAAGTAAAATCGTCGGCTAACTTTAGTATTATAATAATAAAAAGATAACTTACAATTTCTAATATCTGAAATGAATACAGCGAGTCCACGCATGCCATCCCCACGTACGGCCGGCATCTTGCTATCTTCAGCTTAGAACCACCTGATGATAAAAATCATATCCAATGTCACTAACTGATCAAAAAATTTTTTAAATAAATTATAAATTATTTTTTCTATAAATAGACAAAAAAAAAAATAGTTCACTGAAAAAAAAAAAAATAAAATAAAAAAAAATAGAGTAAAATAAAATCAATATCACGTCGCTCATTATCCACTTGTCAAACCCAGCAATTATATTTTAACAGCACAAATATAAAGCCAAAATTTGGTAATCGATATCAATAGACATGATAGTATATATTTTTAATTGATAAATAAAAAATTTAATTAATATTAAATAAATAAATAAAAAATTGGAGCGGATAAATTTTAGTCAGTATTTTGAACCACCGGTGGCTGGTATAAAATAATAAAAATAAATGGCGACCCAATTTTGACAGAAAAGTTAAAATTTTGACAGCAGGTCGTGCTCTAGCGCGCGCATCATCAAAAAGTCAAAGATCGAGCGACTGGTGCTTGAAGTATGAAGGAGACAACTAAGCCCAAGTCCCAACTTGGAATTGAATGCTCTGTCTTCAATTACTTCAATATAACTACAATTGCTGATAATTCAGTTAATTGTCTTGTCTTACAACTTGGATATTATAAATATTCCAGTGCGTATTGTATTAAATTTTTTTAGACTTGTTAGAATTTTATTTTTTTAGTCCATTTAAATTGAAGATTTAAATAGATCAAAAAAACGGACGTTGGAGAGTGGAACGAAAATGTACCATGCGAGGAATTCGCCGAAACCCTCCCTGTTTACTTTCTAGGTGTTATTGGGATAAATAAAAGTGAGTATTAGGATTTTTTAGATAGATAAATGGGATAATAACTTACCGATTTGGGAGAAGAACAATTACGCGAACTGCTTAACTATGGTTAACACCCAAAAAAAATAGTTTTATTAAATGTATGTCGTTGCCACGAATTTAGTGGCTGTCGCCATTTGCAACCGTTGACTAGTATGACGGAACGAGCTTTGGAGCTTCGTTAACGTACGAGTGACATCGGTGCGCAGATTCAACGCCCGCGCCTGCGTCATTTTACTGCGCATGATTTCGAAATTTAACCGCGTTTATTTAAATTTGTCATTTTGACAGTTTTGTAAATGAAGCAGACAAATTCTCTAATTATACTGAAATTAATTTTTTAATTCTAATTTATTTTTTAATTAATACCAATGATATTAAAGTTAGCCGACATTTTTAATTTTTTGATTTTTTTTAATAATTAAATTGGAACAAAAAAAAAATTTTTTTTAAATTGCACTTACAGTTTTTAAAGTTTTTTACAAGTGAAATTTTTTTTTTTTAGTTTTTTTGTAATCATTATTTCAATAAAAAAAAATTATTAAAATTTTTAGATGACGGCTAACTTAATTTTCATATAATACCAAACTAAAATTGAGAGATCTGATAATATTTTTAATTTTTTTACCTACTAAATTATAGCAAGAAAAATTCATTTTAAAAATTCCATCTTTAGAAGGCTTCAGAAAATTATGAAAATTAATAAGTTAGCCGACATTAAAAAAAATTTTTTTTTTTTAAATTACTAAAAAAAAAAAATAAAATTTTCACTGGTAAAAAACTTTAAAAACTGTAAGTACAATTTTTAAAAAATTTTTTTTCGTTCTAATTTAATTATCAAAAAAAAATCAAAATATTAAACATGTCGGCTAACTTTAGTATCATCAGAAAATTATGAATGCAATTTTTTAAAAACAATTTTATGTTACTGAAATTAGCAGACATGTAATAATTTTTATAATTGAAAAAATTATTTCAAAAAAATTGCACATCTAAATAATTTGAAAAACTGTCGGTATAAATTTTTTAAATATTTTTTTTCTTCACTAATTTAAAGTAAAAGACCCAATTATTGACACTGGCCTAATTGTTTGACTCTATGAGAATAATTTTGGCAGATATTTGATAATTTAAAAAATTTTTTTAACAAATAAATTATGACAAAAAAAAATAGAAAACAAAATTGACATGTAGAAATTTCAAGAAATAAAAAATGCAATTTTTTAAAAATTATTTTTGGAAAAAATTTATTTGTTGAAAAAAATTAAAAAAAGATCAAGTGACTGCCAACTTCAATGTCATTTTGACACTTGCAATTTTACTCTAATTAAAAAAATAAAATGTTCTCAAAAAAACAATTATCTTGAAATTTATAATTCAAAAATTATATTTATTAATTTTTTAGTTGATTTGTTTTTTTTTTTTATTAAAATAAAATTGCAATTGTCAGTAACTGGGCCAGTGTCAATAACTTAATCTTTAACCTTATTTCGGAAATAAAACCTTAAATTTGACAGCTGTCTGCTGACTTCAGTATCATAAAATTTTCTAGACTTAGTTTATTATTTGATAAAAATCAAGAAATTGTCAAATGTCAGCTAACTTCAGTAAAATTAATTTTCAAATAATTAAATTACAAAAAAAAATATTTATTTTAAAATTCTTAACAAATATTATTGAAATTATAATATTTAAATTTTAATGTAAATAGATAGAAAGTTAATAATTTCAAAATACATGAAAAGTATCTAATTATAATAAATTAGTAAAAAATTCTATTTTTAAATAAATTAATTAGCTGAAGCTTGAATTTTTTGTAACAACATTTCAATCCGATCTTTCATTACAGGTTGTCCTTTTTTAGTTCTTTTGCTCAATTTTTTGAAAGTTTCAAATCTTCTTTCCTTAGACCTTTTTATTGCTTCTTCTCTTTCTTGAGCTTTACGAATAAATTCTTCTTTTTTTGCTGCCCGTTCCTTCTGAAGATTTTCTTGCTTCTCACGTATTTTATCCAAATTTCTAAAACGAAAAAAAATTTTTGTTGAAGTAAAATTTAAAATTAAATAAAAAAAGTCAATAATCAATTACTCAAACTTACTTATTTCCACGTGTGTCGCGACTAGCTATTGATTTTATAAATTTTTTAGACACGTGAGCTTCATTTTTCAGTTCATGCAACAACAAGTTCTTCCTCTTCGACACCCATTTATCAACTGTAAAAATTAATACAGCACAAATTAATTTTAATTAATAAATTAAAAAAAACAAGTAAATAATTAATAAAAAAAAAAAATAGATGAAAATAAAAACAGAGCACATAACCAAAGCTTACCTTTGTAGTTATTACTATACTTTGCTTGTCTGTATTTTTTTTTATCAAGTCCCACAGTTTTATTTGACCCGCTCGCTGAGCTGTCATCACTGTTTTGATTTTTTTTGGGAAAACGGCCCATATTTATAAATAAATTATTAAATTCAGTGTTTATAGCTCCAACAAAATAAAACAGACTTCAACAGAACATGAGGAGCTGTAATGTAAATTTAAATAAAGAAATTACAATCCCTCTACAGTTGAAGCTGCGAACAACTACTTACCCGCTATTTTATTCAAATGGAAAAATTTTATGAAAATTAAGGTAGCAGATATTTAATTAATAATTTAAAAAATTTTTGTAAAAAATAAATTATGGATGATGATAATATATTTAATAATTTTTAGAATTTTTTTTAACAAATAAATTATGGCAAAAAAAAAAAAATTGACATTTAGAAATTTTAAAAAATAAAAAATGCAATTTTTTAAAAATAATTTTTTAGAGCAAATTTTTTTGTTAAAAAAAAATTAAAAAATTCTCTAGTGAGTGCTAACATTAATGTCATAAATTATGGCAAAAAAAATTAGAAAAAGAAAAATTGATATTTAAAAATAAAAAAAAAAAATAACATATGCAATTTATTAAAAATAATTTTTTGGAACAAATTTGATTGTTAAAAAAAATCAAAAAATGTCAAGTGACTGCTAACTTTAATGTTATAAAAATTTCCTGTTAATTTCATCTTATAGAGAGCATGGCATAAATAAAAAATTATTAAAAATATTTAAATTCATAAATTTTGGTCCGAAGATAAAAATTAAAACATTTTATAATTTTAATTTGAAAAGATTGAAAAATCTTTTCAATAAATATTCGAGTTATTTATAGAATTCAAAATTGTGAACTATCATCTTCAATAATACTGAAGTTAGCCGACTGCTGTCAATTTTTTGAATTCTTCTAACAAATCTATTACAATAATAAAATGCTTTTAAAAATTTCCACTAATAATTTTTTTTATTTTCACATCTGGAATTTATTTATTAAATTTTTTTCATTGTAAATTCATTGTTATAAAATTATAAAAAAATATGAAAATTAATGTAGCAGATATCTGATAATTTTTGTAACAAATAAATTATGGCAAAAAAAATTAACATGTAGAAATGTTAAAAAATTAAATAATTAAAATCAATTTTTCGGAACAAATTTTTTTGTAAAATAAAATTAAAAAATAATCAAGTGATTTTAATGTCAAGACTGCTAACTTTAATGTCATTAAAAGAATTTATAGTGCTTGTTAACTTCAGTGTCATTATATAATCTTCATAATTATAAGTTAAAAATTTTTAATTGGAAGAATATAAAATTAACTACAAAATTATTTTAATATCTAGAATATTGTTCAACATTCATAATTACAACAATGCTTCAATATTCGTCCGACGATCATGCTTATCATTCAACAAAATGCGTCACATATCTAATAAACATTTAAAACCGCTGCAAAATTATCCAATTATCGATAATTTACAGGTTTAACAAGTTATCTACTGACCATGAAATAATTTACTTGTTTTTGTATTTCTAAGTTTCAAGTTATTGAGTTAGCAATAAAAATATACAATGAGGCTCCATTTCTTCATATTCATCTGCGTTGTAAATTCAGTCTTCGCGGTAAGTAATTACCTAAATATTTCCATTAATTTTCAAGCCTCTAGATTTGATTTATTGAATTCATTCAGCAATTGCCAAATGAAGACGACAAACATGGAATTGGAAATGTTCAACACGAAGAAACACCCTGTGGTATCGAAGCTTTAATCTACGGCGGGGTTGGGTATACAAACACCCGTCCAGGTCCATTGTTTGATGACGAGTATCTTCCGACATGTAGCTGCTACCAAAATTTATTCGAATCTCAGAGGAATTATATCTACGAGGACTTGAAACTCTACAAAGCCTCCAGTGGATCGGGTGGATACGGAGAGTTCCAAGGATTCGGCGGTGGCGATATTACGGTATTTCTTCTTAGATAAATTTCTTCATTTTTTTAGTTTAAACATAAAATAATAAAGTTAACTGACAGAAATTTTTTTATAATTTTATAGTAATAAAATTATTATGAAAAAAATTTAATAAAAAAATTACAAATCTGAAAATTAATGAAGATTATTACTAGAAATTTTTTAAGTATTTTTTTTTAATTTATTTGTTCTAAAAATTAAAAAAATTGACCATTGTCAGCTAACTTAAGTATTATTTAAATATATATTTTTTTTTATTTCAATAGCTACCAGGAGTGAATTGCATCGATAATGACAGAAAACCGATCACTGGACCTGAACGTTCTGGAATAACTTATCAGGTAAACTTGAACAGAACTGTAATGACTGTGAAGGAAAATGAGTATTTCACGGCTGGACCTGAAGGAAACAATAAAAATGGATATAATTATATTGAATTTTCTAAAACAGTAGACGAGGATAGCACCTTCAAGTTGGTAATTATTTAGTTATTTATTTATTTATTTATTTATTAGATTTATATGCCAAAAAGCTTAGCTGGATGGCAATTATGCAAAGTTTAGATGTAATTAATGAGTAATAACTAAATAGTGTAATTAAATAATAAAACAGAAAGATTACAATACAATGCAATACAATAAATTACGAGTTACATATGAGTAACTTCAAACAAACCAAACTGAATAATTTAATAGGGCTACAAACTGCTTGATAGTTCAAGATTGAAGAAGAATTCAAACGCTTTATTTTTTAAGCTCTCAAGAATAGGAGTTATGAATACTAGATACTAATTATAATAATAATTACATACATAAAATCCCTTACTAAAAAAAAAAAATTCTACATCATTTATTTATTAAAATCATTAAAAAAAATTTGAAGCAATTCAAAATAATTTGAGTTGACTACCATATAGATATACACTTTGCATGGATTGAATTGTTTTATTTTTTTTTTTTTTTTTTATAAGTAGATTCAGATCGAAGACGAGCCAAATCGGTCGATTAGTTTAGAAATGACAGCAATTAAAAAATTTTAAAAACTCGCAAAAATTTTTACTTCTACTGTTTTTCCGCGCAATAACCATTGAACACGATATCCTATCACATTTATGTAGATTGCATGTAGAAGCTTAATAAATAAGCTTTAATTTGCATGCTTTTTTTTTTAAATTAAATAGTTTAGAATAATAAAAATTAGAATTCTTCAAAATTCTCAAAAATTGATACTTTGACTGTTTCTTTACAAAATAATTGTTGAATGCAATAACTTGTAAAATTTTTGTACATTACATCTGAAAGCTTAATTAATAAATTAGCTTTAATTTGCGTATCTAACCATCGGTCTATGCCAAAAATTACCTACTATGTTTATCTATTTAATGGAATTTCATGCTTGCATTCATTTTAGAAATGATTATTTTAGATGTAAATTTGGTAATTTGGGCTTGTACGAAGTACTTAAAATCATCACATGTTTATATCATAATTTTATTCTTCTCAACAGGGTAAAGTATCTCTGAAAAATGGAAAGAAATTAATTTTCGATTCTTCAGATCATGTTGACCAGGATAGCATGAAAGATATTTGTGAAAAACACACACCAAGGTCCATAGAAGATAATCTGATGAAAATATTGAGAGCTGGTATTTTTAATGACTCTGAGTGTCCAATAATGGAGGTGATTATTTTCTTTCATTAAATTTTAGTAGCCAATATTTTAGAATTGAAATTGTTTTTTGTTTTTTCAGGGATCAAATTTCACTGCGCCGAATAGTATAGACCCATTTTTAATGACATTCAATCAAAAAATGAATTGTGGGTATTACTTACTTAATTATCAAATAGACACACCAGATACTGATGACGCGTTGGCTCTTTATTACATATTTGAAATAAAAGAGGACGAGGATTGTCTTAAAGAAGAAAAATGAAATCATTTATAATTTCTTAATTTTTGTGAAACTGTAATTATCGGATATTCGATCATTTTTTTCATTTTTAACAAATAATTTATGAGAATGAGAAATTTGTCTTGAAGAAATTGTAAAAAATAAAATAGAAAAGCTTACCATGAATAATTTATCCGTACCGATTTGTTTAATGATACTGAAGTTAATTGATATTAGAAATTTTTTATCATTTTATAATAATCAAATTTTTCATAATGAAAAAATTCTACTTGTGAAAATTAAAAAAAATTATTAGTGGTAAATTTTTTAAAGAATTTTTTTATTGTAATTAATTTGTTAGAAAAATTAACAAAATTGACAACTGTTAAAAAAATATTCAAATATCAGCTGATTTCAGTATAATTAATTCTCTTGAGTTTCAATTTTCATTATTGTAATGGAATAAACAAAAAATAATGACACTGAAATTATCAGACACTTGATATTTTTTTGTTGTTTTTTCTTCAAAAATAATCTAAATATAGAAAAAATTATTTTTAAAAAATCTTGTTTATCATTTTTTAGAAAAAAATTCTAAAAATTATCAGGCGTCTCTCAATTTTAGTATCATAAAAATGTACCTGTATTATTGATGAAAAAATTGCATGAATATTAAATTAGCCGACATCTGAAATTTTTAGTAATTTTTTTCACTGAAAAAATTAAAAAAAAAAAAAAAATAAAAAAAACTTTTTATTTGTAAAAAGCTTGAAAAATTATAAGCACAATTTTTAAAAAATATTTTTTAGTTCTAATTTAATAATTAAAAAAAATTCCAAAAATTAAAAATGTCGGCTAACTTTGGTATCATAAAAATTGCATACTTCTTGATAAATTATAACCTAAAAAAAAATTATGTTGTGGTTAAAGCAATTAATTATTGTGAAAAAAATAAATTTATAAATTAAAAAATACCTTATGTGCTGTAATTTCTTAAATCAAACAAAAAAATAATTTTAAAAAGCATTTTTAGAAAACAGCTGTCAACAAATTTCAATATTATTTAATTCCAACTAATATTTAATCATCTATGATACTAAAGTTATCCGACATTTTTAATTATTTGATTTTTTTTAATAATAAAATTAATACGAAAAACTATTTTTAAAAAAAATCACTTATAGTTTTTGAAGTTTTTTACAAGTGACATTTTTTTTTTTAATTTTTTTGTAATAATTTTTTCAATAAAAATAATTCTAAAAATTTTTAAATGTCGGCTAACTTAATTTTCATTTATCATCTTCTTCCGCCGAAAATTACAATTATTTACTGATTACCTAAAAAAAAAAAAAATAAAAAAAAGTGTATTTAAAAATGCCGCTACCGACGAACCAGCAGCACATGCGCATAGGATACAATCATAAAAATTAATGTACTTTTTCTTCCCTAACCATACATACATACATACCGTATAATAGTCTTTTGGTTTTACCTTCGAATCATACCCACCACAAAGTTAACAAATAAATAATCCAGTGACTAAGTAACGAGACCATAATTCAATATACCCACCTGTAAACAAAGGTACAGTACAAAAAGTAATTAATTTTACCAAAAAAGACCAGCATCCAGCTATATATATAGTAGGTTCTCGAAATCTCATCGGCTCTCATTTCGCTTTTTCATCTACGTGCTCATCTTATTATACAGCATCTCCAGCAATACATACATAAATTCATCTGATTATTATAATATTATTATTTCTCCCTTTAGTTAATCAATTATCGGTGATAAATTTAGGAACCTTCTGTTCTTAAAAAATAAATAAATATATTAATTAAAAAAAAAAAAATAAATAAAATAGAAAAGAAGAATTTTGTCAGAATAAAAAAAAAATAATAACAAGCACAAGTGTATTATCACTTATCGGATGTTGGTGTGTATCATACTCTTTAACATGCAATATACATGCACCAATACTTGAGGAGCTTTCTTTAAACAGTAGTGTTCGTACGGGGGCCAGGTCGGCCATTATTTTTCGCGTCTACATATCCACGAGTTGTAGTAATATAGTTTCAACTGCGCGCGTTACTCAATTATTAAATAACACCCATTATTAAAATATTAAAATATTTACTATTTAGTCAACAACTCTAAATACAACAAAACAATTGTCCGAAATATAAATCTATACTGTTTAATGTAATGAAACTAAAAATTCAATCAGTATATAGTGCTTACTAGGAGGTAGATGATATCGGTAAGATTATCACTTAACATTTTAATTAATTTAATGATGGAAACAAACGACTACTGTTTACGCCCATTTCACATACAGTTACATCTACATGCTCACGTTATTTTAATATTAACACTGTATTATCACTTGCTTGTATGTAAATTACTCTATAAATATAATTAATAAATTTTGTTTATAAATTAGGATGCGGAATCAGGGGAGGAGAAAAATTTCAAGTGGTGGACAGTCAACTTGGTGCTAATTTAAAGACTGAATTTCAAGGATATTAATTGCTGAAGAAGGAAGCTAGCTGTGATTGATGATTATTCATTGATCATTCCAAGGGCTGACATTGTTTTTATTGAACAAAAAGCTTATAAATTGGTGGGGGTTACGCGTTTTGGACGCGGTGCCCACAACGGGCGCAGATGGGAGCTGGTTTTATAAATTTAAAGTGGGTGGTAAAACCCACAGTTGAACACTTACTATCGAAGGTGCCTAAATTATTTGAATTTTTAAATAATAAGAGTCTAGACCGCCGAGTCTTTGGTATCACACCTTGTACTGAATTGTTTAAACTCAATCAAGCTGGAATTGATGGAGTTGGAGAATATTGTAGCCAATACCGTTTATCTCAAAGCACGAGAAGGTATTTTTTTATGACACTGAAGTCAGCAGACGTCTAAAAATTTTTCATTTTTTTTATTAATTAAATTAAAACTAAAAAGATATTTATAAAAAAGTGCACTTATCATTTTTCAAGTTTTTTACATGTGAAATTTTTTTTCTTAATTGTTCAATTGAAATTATCTCAATAAAAATTTTCTAAAAATTTTGAAATGTCGGCTAACTTCATTTTTATATTTTTTTTTATTTATTTATTTATTTATTTATTCAAGTATTATAATTTATGTTTATTAAATTCCAGGCGGTGGTGACAGTAATAAAGGTAAAAGCAAAAAATGGCGAAAGATACTCCAATTTCCCCACATATCTCAATGCATTTATTTACAAGATAAGCTTGGTGAGTTTTTTTGAGTTTATTATTAATAGAAAATTTTTTTATTGAATTTTTTTTTGTTCAGATATTAAGTACAGCTATGTCGTTGATCAACAACCTATCGGGCGAGTGCTCTTTAGGCAATTTTGCCAAGATTTAAAACCTGCCTATCATCGCTTCAATCTTCTGCTGGATGCCATTGAAAAGTATGAAATAGAAATAGACGAAAATCGAACAGAGTTAGCCAAAGATCTGTATGAACAGTATTTGAAACACGAAAATTCTGAAGTTTCGGGCATTCTCAATGATTCGGTGATATCCCAGTGCGAGGAACGTATCAGTTCTGCGGGAAAAGATTTATTTGTTCAAGTGTCTTCGATTGTTAAAAACTATCTTGCCGGTGAACCTTTCTTGCAATTTCGTTCTAGTTTCTACTTCTATAGGTAATTTGTTTACATTAACCTTATTTTATTTGATAAATAATTAACTTGATTAAAGAAAAATAATTACAAAAGTTAAATGACATTAGAAATTTTTTTAGAATTTTACGGCAATAAAATTATTTATTTATTCAATTTAATTGACCCTAGAACAAGTGTTCCCTAAGGGCCGTAAAGTACAGAATAATACATTCATAGTGAGTAATTTTATATACCTAAAAGTCGAATATATATATTATATATAAAGTTAATTAATTTGAATTATTATGAAAAAAAATATAATAAAAAAATTCTATTTGTGAAATTTCAAAAAATTACTAGTGAAAATTTTTTTTATTTTAATTGATTTGTTATAAAAATTAACTATTGTCAGCTAATTTTAGTATCATAAAAAAATATTATTTTTGGTTCAAGTAAATTATTCTTGATTAAAAAATAATCAAACTCTTCAAAATTATTTTCTTGATTTAAAATTTTTTTCTTGAGTCAAGTTAATTTTTTAGTAATTATTTACAAGTTATTTACCATAACTAGGTGAAAAATTAACATTTTTAATTTTTTTTTTATTCTGCTTGTTTTTACGGCGCATTTATGATAAAAAATGAAGATTTCGATAGATTTCTGCCTTCAAAAATTGAAAAAAATTTTGTCCCATGTTTTTGGATTAAATTTTTACTTTAAATTTTTTCGAAAAGTACATTAAAAACGAACAATTTTTTTGAAAATTTGTAAAAATTGTCATCAACTTTTTTTTTTTTTTAAGTTTATTTTTTATGTAGTTTTCAAAAAAAAAATACATCAACAAAATTAAATAGAAATTTCGTTCAAAAAAATAAAAATTAAAATACACGGAAAGAACAAGATAACACTGGATATCATCCCAGATTATATTTAGTGATACCTGTGGTGAAAAAAAATTTCAGCTAATAGCTAAAAAAAAATCCAGATTATACTGCGTGATATCTGGATTATATACTAGCTACTATCTGAAATTTTTTTTCACTCAGTATAATTTGGGACGATATCCAGTGTCATCTTGTTCTTTCCGTGTGGTTGACCTCACTTGTAAATATTTACCAATTTTTTTTTATCAGTGTGTATTATTTAAAATAAATTTTTTTTACTCAACAATTAAATAAAATAATTTATTAACAGGTACCTACAATGGAAGTGGTTAGAATCACAGCCAGTAACTTACAAAACCTTCAGAATGTACAGAGTACTAGGAAAAGGCGGATTTGGAGAAGTATGTGCCTGCCAAGTTCGAGCGACTGGAAAAATGTATGCGTGCAAAAAGCTGGAAAAGAAACGAATAAAAAAACGCAAAGGCGAATCTATGGTACTAATAGAGAAAAACATACTCCAAAAAATAAACTCTAAGTTTGTAGTATCTTTGGCGTATGCATATGAAACAAAAGACGCACTCTGTCTTGTGCTAACAATAATGAATGGTGGTGATCTTAAATTTCATATTTACAATATGGGCGGTGAGCCAGGTTTTGATATCAATAGAGCTCGATTTTACGCCGCTGAAGTGGTTTGTGGTCTCGAGCATCTTCATCTTCAAGGTATTGTTTATCGTGACTGTAAACCTGAGAACATACTTCTTGATGATCATGGACATGTGAGGATATCCGATCTCGGGTTGGCAGTTGAAATTTCTGAAGGCGATATGGTGCGTGGTCGAGTGGGTACTGTTGGTTACATGGCGCCAGAAGTTATTGATAATGAAAAATACACCTTCTCCCCCGACTGGTTCAGCTTCGGTTGTCTCGTTTATGAGATGATCGAGGGTCAAGCGCCGTTCAGAGCCCGGAAAGAGAAAGTTAAGCGCGAGGAAGTTGATCGACGCGTCAAAGAAGATCAAGAAAAATACTCCCACAAATTTACCGAGGAGGCCAAGAATTTGTGTCAACAGTTACTGAAGAAAAATCCAAAGAATCGGTTAGGGTGCAAGTGTGGTAGATACGGTGCGAAGGAAATTAAGCTTGATAGTTTCTTTCAGTGCTTGAATTGGAAAAGAGTCGAGGCTGGTATGTGGGACCCGCCTTTTATTCCAGATGTAAGTTGGCGCTTAATTGAATTTAATTTTTTTATGTAAATAATCTATATTACTAAGAGAATAAGCGAAATTTTGTATCCAGGATGGTCATATGATAAAAACGTTTTTTTTTTTTTAGTGAAATTTAATGTCATTGCAAATCAATTTATTATGATAAGTATTTAGGCTGCATTCGAAAAGCTCTATCTCTAGATACATAATTAAGAAATGACCTTGTATCTTGTGAAATATTGACATTTTTAAAGATATAAGCTCATCCCGATAGTACACTCATCGACACCTTTCGTTTGAGTACCCACATCAATTTTTCATATATTTATATATATTTTATTATATATAATGTATTTCATATATACATATATATAATTTATATATATGTATATATGAAAAATATATCAAAAATGCATGTGGGTACTCAAATGAAAGCTCTTAAGGAGTGTAACATCGGGATGAGTTTATATTTATAAAAATGTCAATAATTAAGAAATACAGTGCTATCTTGTCAACTAACGATATTTTTAAAGATATAAGCTCATCTTGATGTTACACTCATCGAGACCTTTCATTTGAGTACCCACATCAATTTTTCATATATTTTATATATTTGTATATATTATATATATATATGTATGTATGAAAAATATATCAAAAATGCATGTGGGTACTCAAATGAAAGCTCTTGATGTGTGTAACATCAGAATGAGCTTATATCTTTAAAAACATCAATAATTAAGAAATGACCTTGTATCTTGTCAACTAATGATATTTTTAAAGATATGAGCTCACCCTGACATTACACTCATCGAAAGCTTTCATTTGAGTACCTACATCAATTTTTCATATATTTTGTATATTTATATATTTTACATACATGTATATATGAAAAATATATCAAAATGCAAGTGGGTACTCAAATGAAAGCTTTTGATGTGTAACATCAGAATGAGCTTATATCTTTAAAAAAGTACAGTGCAATTTAACAAAAGTCATTATTTAATAAAGCAAAATTTTATTTATTTATAATCCACAGAGTGACTGCAAGGTTGCTAGTAACAACATTAATAATGTAAAAAAATTTTTTTTTTAGCCTCACGCGGTCTATGCAAAAGATGTATTAGATATTGAACAATTTTCAACTGTAAAAGGAGTTAATTTAGACGCAACAGACGATACATTTTACAGCCAATTTAATACTGGCAGTGTCTCAATACCGTGGCAGACTGAGGTAATACTATTATGTCGAGTAACATAATTAATCTATAAATTGATTATAGTGATCAATAGTTTAAATCATGTTAGAGAAATGTAAAGTGTAATGAGATTACGTATTAAATTATTACAGATGATTGAGACTGAATGCTTCAAAGAGCTTAACGTACTCGGGCCAGATTGCTCACCCACGCCTGATTTATTAATAAATTATCCGCTGACAAATAATGATAGTCGTGGTTGCTTTCCATTTAGAAGAAAAAAAAAGCAAAATGCCCGAACAAGACAGATACCGATATCCGATGGACATTTACTTGAATTATCTCAGAGTCAAGGATCTGAATTGCCAGCCAGCTGATGACCTATGGTAAGCGTAGTAAATTTAACTACTGCTTCGGCAAAAGTTTGTTCATCTTCATCTAGGTACTTTTTATGTCGGAATTGTTTTATTGGTAATTCTACGAAATAATAATCTCACGTGATGTCACGTATGTATGTCTATACTTGACTACGTCAATTTAATATTAAAAAAAAATTTATCATTAAATAATTAATTGTTGGTGAGATGCGAGTAGAGGCTGTGAAAGCAGTTATTTAACCAGGCATTTTACAACTTTATTAATGAAATTAAAATTTTAAACAGCACAAAAATTTTCATTTGAAACTAACGCACTTTTCTATACTGTTAAACTTTTATTTATTTAGCTGTTTACTTGCTAAATTTAATTAATAGTGTTTCCTTTACTCAATATTTACTAATAATAATAATAATAATAATAATAATAATATTAATAATAAAAAAAAAATAATATTAATTAATGGAAATATAACTAATAATAGTATAAATTAAAAATATAATACCAAATAAATTTAACAAATTTGTCTCGGCTGAATCGCACATTTATAATCGATAATAAAAAAAGGTGTTTAAAATTAAAATTTAAAATAATGCACAAAATCTAACAGAGTGTCAATGTAAATTTAGTTATCAAATACTTTTTAATTTAAAAAAATTACTCTGACTTTAAAGAAATATATAGACTATATACATATACAAATACAGATAATGAAATAATACAGTAGCATTTTATAAACAGTAAAAAAAAGGTCGATATTTTGAATTAACGTCGAAAGGCTCAACAAAAAATGAATTATTGATATTTCGATAAATTCTACTTGTAATTATTGTGTAAATTTTTTTTTTTAATATTGTTAAATTTATTTTCTATCATTCCATTTATTGTACAATATTTATTACTATTATTATTATAATTACGGTTGTTAATTTTGTTTCTCTCGACGTAGTGTAACAATTAAACTGACGAATTCCATATAATAGGAATTATTATATTTAAAAATAATATTAAGCGAAATTCTGGATTTATTTATTAAATGATATTCGATTAGTTAATAATTATTTATGCAGTTAAGAAATTATTTTACAAAACAACACAGAAAGAAAGAAGATGACACTTGATATCATCCCAGATTATATTGAGTAAAAAAAAATTCAGATAGTAGCTAGTATAATCCAGATTACAATGAGTATAATCCAGATATTACGCAGTATAATCTGGATTTTTTTTTAGCTACTATCTGAAATTTTTTTTCACCTTAGATATCACTGAGTATAATCTGGTATGATATCCAGTATCATCTTGTTCTTTCCGTGAAATTAATCAAATAAAAATAGTGTAAAAAAAAACAAGAGACGGTAAACCGTTAAGCATTTTGACCGTCCGTTAAAATAAAAAATACGTATAACTATAGTGAATTAAAATTGGCTGCATGAAACGATTAGTTCAATTTGGATCACATCAAATAAGCTTATCGAACAAATTAAATAATAATAAAAAATAAAAAAACATAAACTATAGAATTGCAATTAAACTACTCGAGGGATTTGGTCTCCGTGAGACTTTTGTGTTATGGCCTATTCGCGTAGTAATTTTTTACGAATTTTTTTAAATCTTTACTTTTTTAAAGATAAAAAAAATATAATATCATTTATAAGAAGTAATAATTAATTCAAAATTATTTAATGAATCAATGTACGATTCAACTAGTCACAGTATTCATATAAATTATATATAAATAAAATAATTGCCCCACGAGCACTGCGCACTACAGCAACAGTGCAAGCAATCACCTATTATATAATAATAACAACAACAACAACAACAACAATAATAAATAATAACAGATACTATCATGATGATTATAATAAAATAATAATAAAAATTTGAATTAATATGTTGGAGTACATCTATAGTAATTGAAATGACAATTTATATTAATTATTTGTATATCAGGAATGTGGACAAGATAAGATCATAATAACCAATTACATTATTATTTCTGCGACGTTTCGGTCATATATTAGACCTTCCTCAGGTTCCCGAAAAAAATTTTTTTTCGGGAATCAACATATTTTTGAATGAAACGTGCAGTAATGCAAAAAAAAAAAATTTTTCCAAACTAAAAATTTTTTTGGACTTAAAAAAATAAATAGAATTTTTATTATACGGCTTTATGAAATTTGTAACGGGATATAAATTGTCACAAAATTAAAAAAATTGATAGATTTATTAAATAATAGTATTATAACAAAAATAAAGTATTAACATGTGTAATTTTCAGATGCCTGAGGAAGGTCTAACAAATAATAATAATAATAAGTTATTATGATCCTATCTTGTCCACATTTCTGATATACAAATAATTATTGATAATTATGGATGATAATAGTAACAACAATTTTTATTATTATATATATTCAAACCAATTACTTGTCGATGTCAATAAAAACCAAATAATTTCTTGTAATTATTACGCTCTTCAATAGTAATATTCTAGGAACACATACTTCATCGTAATTCTATGTTCGATAATAAAAAAAAAAATGGTAAGATGTGATCATGTGTAATTTTTTTCTATTTATTTTTTTTTTAATTAATTAATTATAATTGTATTTAATGTTGATCATTGATCATGCGAGATAAATTATTTATGAACAAATTTATAGTTAAGTTAAAAAAAATGAAAATTTAGTATTGCAAGCTACGGAATATATATTATTATAAAAAAATGTGTATGATTAGATCTGGCCATTTTTTATCGGTCTTAAAAATATGTAATTTTGGATTTAGTTATATATTTTATGTAAAATAAATCTCATTGATATAAATTAATAGGAGGATAATAAATATATAATAAGTGTCAGAAAAAAAAAAGCAAATAATCAGAGATATTTTATTTATATTGATATTTTATATTTCCATTATTTTTTACATATATTTGCATTATCTTTTGCCGGACGAAAGTCAACACCAAACAATGAGGTAGTATATGTATTATATATATTATATACACGATATATTGTCAATTTTTTTTTTTTTTTATTTATTTTCAATATATTATCGCTTGTGTTCAGATCCTAAATATTAATTAATACATTACTGATCCACTTTGTTTTTTGTTACTTTTTTCTTAAAATTGTGTAAATAAAAAGAAAAAATTACAAATTGTATATTAACAAAAAAATAATACTACATACTTATATAAAATTTATTAATATTTTCAGATAACTTGTCTTCAAGATAAAATTATTGTCTTGTAACAGTCGTACCGTTATAATTATAATATTTTAGTATTTATTATAATTAAAATAATCACCGTGAAATTTAAAGACGGAATCAAAAATTAAAAATACCTACGCACGTTTCATTGATTTAATTATTTATATAAATTAAGAACTCATTTAATTACAAGAATATACTCTGTAGGCACTCTCTAAAATTCTAAATGTTTTTTCTCATTCATTCTCGCTCATTTCGCGTGCCTAATACCCAAAAGGGCGTATTACAGCAGTTAGATAAGGTTCCATGCCAAAAGGGCGTATAAAAAAATTTTTTTTTGCCATTCTTTTTAGAATTGCTCGAAACGTAAAGATCTGCAGAAAAAAAATTTTTGACGTAATAACACCAAAAAGGCGTATAAAAACAATCAGGATTTTTCATAATTTCGAACAACAGTCTTCAAAATTGTCCGGAGAAAGTTTGTGAAAAAAAAATTTTGAAAAAGTCAACATTTTCGATAGTAGTAAATTTAAATTTTCATCATTTTGGACAGTTCAATGATTAAAAAAGCATATGAATTAAAAATTTTTTCGCGTACTAAAATTTTCATATTTTTTATAAATTTCCTTCTTTTTCGTTGCGTAAAATTGTAGTTAAAATCCATAATTTGTATGTATAGAATGAAAAACACCTTATAATAAGTAAGAAATTATTAACTAATCGTTAAAAAATTTTTTGAGCTGAGTATAGCTGAATATAGATCTGATGAAAACTCTTTTTGAAAAACGGGGTAAAACCCATATAATCCCAATTTTAGAAAATTTTTTATTTTCTTAGCGGGCAGTTAAAAATTATACGTCCTTTTGGTTTTAGATCACTAAATTTTCAGTGTTCTAAAGCTAAAAGTGTGTATAACTCAAAACATACGTCCTTTTGGCTTTGGGAAAATTTTTTTTCATTTTTAAGCTTAGAACATATTTACAAAACGATTCGCACCAAAAAAAAAAATTATACGCCCTTTTGGCATTTGGCACGCAATTTATCTAATTATTTTTTTTTTATTCATTTCTATTTCTATAGGTCAGATAAAAAATATTATTTCAGTTATTGATTTTTCTTTTTAAAAAATAACAATAACGATATGTTTGATCTGATGAACCTCGAAAGTGAATAGATAAGTAACATATTGTTTAAAAATACCAACAGAAGTATAAACCATATACACATACACTTAATCGCCTCTCTCGCATGATGGACTTTCTTAATTCTGTTTTGCTGGCAGTTTATTTGTTATTATATGTATTTTTTGTAGTATTATTATTTTTTTTTCTCATTTTATCTGAGTTATTATAATTACAATTATAATTATAATTATAACGTTAATTAGAACACTTAAATATACATTTATAATCTCATAAATTTATGCGTTTCAAGATGAAGTGATTTAACATGCTTGTTATTTGACATCTTCTTACAATATATCACTTCTTCAGTCAATACAATTAAAATATTATAATTATTACTTTAAAATTAATTATTTAAAAAGCATGGTCTGCTAATACCAATCGTTTGATAAATATTTATGGCTGGGAATTATTTATCTAACGATTTTAATAAATCTTAAATGTAATTAACAATTAAGCTCATAAGTAAATAAAAAAATATATTGCTACTTGGCTGCGAAAAAAAAATATTAATTTTTACATCGGTAATCAATTAATAAATTAATTAATTAAGTAGTGCGTAGGAAGTTACATTTGAGGCCGTTTGTATTATTTCTTCTTTTTCTTTAATTTACACTTGAGCAGGTTTAGATTTACCTACGACCACCATCAGCTTCTGCATTAATCTTGTTGTCCCTACTGCAACATAATAATATTAAATTAGTATTTTTCTACAAATAATAATTTTAATTATATTTTACTTTGGTCATAAATGTCGTTTTAATTTTTTTTACTATTTAATAATTAAAAAATAACTCAAAAAATTAACAATGTCGGCTAACTTTACTTTTATAATTGAGAGACATTTGATAATTTTTTAGAATTCAATAACAAATAAATTTTATCAATGAAATAATTTTTAAAAATTATAAATGCAATTATTTAAAAATAATTTTTTATAAATAATTTATTTGTTAAGGGGAATAGCCACTGTGAGGATCGGTCATTTTCGGGAATTTTTTTGACTCGGATAATAAAAGAATTTGGGGATTGGGTTTTTTTGTTTTATAAAGTATTCATTTAAGATCATTCTCCTAAATTTTGATTAAAAAATATCATCTTGTTACAAAGTTATAAGCATTTTTTTAGAGTACTAAAAAAATTTCCCCCACCACGGTGAGATCTCTAACTCAAAAACGGATTATCTAAAATAAAAAAACCAAACTCCGTTGTAATCTGCATGCATGTAGTTATCGTTTCAAGTAGGGGATTTTGAAAATTTGGATTTAAAAAAAAAAATGGTGACATTAAAAATTTTTTCGTTTTTTTTTTCTCATTTTTTTGGATTCAAACAGCCACAAAAAATTTTTAAAATCAAAATTTTCAAAATCCCCTACGTGTAACTATAGCTACTGAATAGACGAATACGGAAAAAAAGTTGCAAGTCGGTTCATATTTATGCAAATTACAGATCCCACCAGTTTAAAAAAAGTAGTTTCGAGAAAAACGCGTTTTCGTTGGGGCGCCGCGCGTGCAATGGTCATTTGACGCGCTGTCACAAAAATGACTATAACTCAAAAAATATTCGAAATTGTCATATAAAACTCTAGATACATATTTTTTAATCTCGATACTGCCATTCTAAAACGTCGTATTCCATATTTAGAAAATATTACAGTAGACGGTAAAAACAGTTCATTTTTAACATTGATTAAATGAGATTCAACTGATGAAAATATTTATTTAAAAATAGTTATTAAACTATTTGACCTTTAAATTTTTAATATGACTTACACGGAAAAAAGTAAACTGTAATATATAACAGTCGATTTATAATAAGTAATGATCAACTGCTAAAAATTACCATTTCAAACAGTAAAATTGTGATTTTACTATTCACTTTATAATATTTACTTACCATTTAAACGTTACAATTTATTATTTTACATGGAAGAAAATACTATTTCAAACAGTAAAATTCGCTATGTAAATGTCTAAAATGTTAAAGTATAATAATTAAGAACTCAGACTTTGATATTTATCATTTGGTACCTAAAAAATGATCTTATGATTTATAAAAAGTATAAAATAAAGTTAGTAAATTTCTAATATAAGCAACGTCAATATTTACAAAGTAAAATGGTAAATTTTAAACGCAACGCTAAAAATCAAACTGTAATTATTGACTTGCTAGGACTAGTAAAATGTATATTTTAAAAGTATAATTTTTACTGTTTCAAATGTTAATTTAAATTCTCCCAGAGTGAGACCTCCTTCTCTTTTATCTGAGTTCCCCTTCTCCTCATAATATGGACTATATATTGAAATGGCAATTTTTACTGTTTGAAACTGTAATTTTTTAAGATGAAAGAGTCGTTATTTACTATAGTGACATCTACTAATCACTTATTTTGGATATTAAATTATAAATTGTGGCTTTTATACTTTCTACATTAAATTCTGTAATATTTATGTTTTTGCCACCTCGATGTCCGCTTTACTGTTTGAAACTATAAAAATTAACTGGAATCCGAGTGAATATTACAGTTTACTTTTTTCCGTGTACATAATATCGCGTGCCAAATGCCAAAAGGGTGTTTAAAAATTATACGCCCTTTTGGCTTTGCAAAACCAAAAGAGCGTATAATTTTTTTTTTTTTTTTGGTGCCAATCGTTTTGTAAATATGTTCTAAGCCTAAAAATGAGAAAAAAATTTTCCAAAGCCAAAAGGGCGTATGTTTCGAGTTATACACCCTTTTAGCTTTAGAACACTGAAAATTTAGTGATCTAAAACCAAAAAGACGTATAATTTTTAACTGCCCGCTAAGAAAATTAAAAATTTTCTAAAATTGGGATTATATGGGTTTTACCCCGTTTTTCAAAAAGAGTTTTCATCAGATCTATATTCAGCTATACTCAGCTCAAAAAATTTTTTAACGATTAGTTAATAATTTCTTACTTATAATAAGGTGTTTTTCATTCATATACATACATATTATGAATTTTAACTACAATTTTACGCAACGAAAAAGAAGGAAATTTATAAAAAATATGAAAATTTTAGTACGCGAAAAAATTTTTAATTCATATGCTTTTTTAATCATTGAACTGTCCAAAATGATGAAAATTTAAATTTACTACTATCGAAAATGTTGACTTTTTCAAAATTTTTTTTTCACAAACTTTCTCCGGACAATTTTGAAGACTGTTGTTCGAAATTATGAAAAATCCTGATTGTTTTTATACGCACTTTTGGCTTTAGACCGATAATTTCCTAAAGCCAAAAGGGCGTATATCTTAAGATACACCCTTTTGGCGTTAGTATGTCAAAAATTTTTTTTCTGCAGATCTTTACGTTTCGAGCGATTCTAAAAAGAATGGCAAAAAAAAATTTTTTTATACGCCCTTTTGGCATGGAACCTTATCTAACTGCTGTAATACGCCCTTTTAGCATTAGACACGTGATATTGTTGTGATTCTATTTTTCAAAAAAAGTTAATATGTCGAATTTTGTGGGATACGACGTATTAGAATGGCAGTATCTATGTCTATATATAAACTTTGATTTAATAAAAAAAAAAAATTTTTTTTTTAATTTCAGTAGCTATCCCCCTTAAAGAAAAAAAAAAAACATTTATGACTCAGTGAAACTAAATAATTATAGATATAATACATGAATATTAATAAGTTATTTATAGTATGAAAAGTCACTCCGCGTTAAAAATCTCAAAGTTATTATACAGAATGATAAAACATACACAAGTTTGGTGCAAGTTAATCTTACTAGCTCACTGTGTGCTGTGTTAAGTATTGTGATAAATTATTAAATAATAAAACAATAAATATAATTATGTATAGTGTTTTAAAATAAAACCTGAGACTTTGGTCCAACGACTATCAGTGTCTTCTGCAAGTATTGAGTGACTGCGCCTGTGAAATTTTAATGATTATGAATGATGAAAATCAACGTCAAATAAACATACATTTTAATGATCATGAGCATGATTTATGGAGTTCAAATGATAAATGTCAGCAATACTTACCAACTGCACTTGTAAAGCATTTAGGTTTAGATTTCCAGGAGATAAACAACAGGTAGACAGGTACGGCGGAGAATATCATTAGACAACCATATCCCGTTTCAACAGGACTCGCGTACATTGGAACGATAGTCACGAATAGTGTCGCGAGGATGTAAAATATTGGAAAGATCAAGTTTACTTTTATTGGTCGTGGTAGGTTTGGTTGGGCCCACCTTAGCCAGGGAACACATAATACCGATACACCTATACTCAACTGAAAAAAAGTTTTTAGATACATTTATTGTCTTATGATTCAATTATATATTTTAGAAAGTAAAAATTAAAATTAAATTATTTAAAAAAAATTTTTTATGGAATTTTTTCATGAAAAGAAGAAATGTTAAAATATCTTTTAGAACATATCCAATGAAAATTTCTTCTGAAGTTAAAATGTTTATTGAAAATTGTAAGTTCAAAAATGATAGAAATTAATTTTTTTAGGTTGAAAAAATTAGTGAAAATTAAATAAGCATTCACTTGACCATTTTTTAATTTGGTAATTATTTACAAGTGGGGTCTACCATTTTAATTTTCATTTTTTTGAATATTTTTATATATATATTTTTTTTTTAATACATAAAAAAATGAACAGTTAAAAAAAATTGATTACCACAATTTTAACAAATTTTCAAAAAAATTCATAAATTCATTTTTTAGAAAATTGTGATATTCAACTTTTTTTTTAATTGTTCGTTTTTTTATGTGCTTTTCAAAAAAAAAATATATATATCAAAAACATCAAAAAAAGATAAAATAGAAATTTTATCCAAAAATATGAGCCAAAATTTTTTTCAACTTTTGAAGGCAAAAAAGCTATTGAAATATTAATTTTTTAATATTTTTGATATCACCATAAATCCGTTGTAAAAACAAGCGGAATAAAGAAAAATTAAAAAATATTCATTTTTCACCTAGATATGGCCAAAAATAGGTTTGATCTCACTTGTAAATAATTACCTTTGATTTTTATTTAAAAAACAAATTTCTTCTGAAAAATTATTTAAAAAAAATTTCATTCCTAATTTTTTTAAATTTCTACATGTCAATTTTATTTACCATAATTTATTATGAGAATGAAGTTAGCCGACATTTCAAAATTTTTTATTGAAATAATTTCAAACAATTAAAAAAAAAAAAATTCACATGTAAAAAAACTTGAAAAACTACAAGTGCAATTTTTTTATAAATATATTTTTAGTGTAATTTAATTAATAAAAAAAAATCAAAAATTTGTAGACGTCTGCTAACTTCAGTGTCATTAATTAATTTAGTACACAAATTTTTAAAGTTATTAAATATTTGTTAAATTAATTTATGAAAATAAAGTTAGCCGACATCTAAAAATTGTTCTATCCATTGAAAAATTAATTTAAATTAAATTTCACATGTAAAAAATTTAAAAAACTACAAGTTCAATTTTTTAAAAATATTTTTTTAAGTTTTAATTTAAATAATGAAGAAAATGAAAAAAAAATTGATTTTTAGCTTTTAAAAGTTTATGTAGAATACTATTTATGTCTTGAAACTAGATCTAAAAAAATGATAAAAAATAAAATAACATAAATAAATAAACATACCCAAGTTGCAAATCCAACATAATTTATCAGAGCATTAATATTTGATGAAGCTAAATAACACATTGATAAGAGTGCCTGGAATGAATAAGGTTTTGAAATATGTAGTCATAAAGAAATAACTGGTAGTGTATATATAATAGTATAGTAGTAAAAGTTATTACCATGCAAATGACAGCTGGAGCAGGAGTTAATCTCGAAGTCTGTATCATCGTAAGAATTTCCGGCATTTGTCCTTCACAAGCACCCGCATAAAATAACCGAGATGAAGTCAATAGTATTCCGTTGACAGCACCAAATGTCGAGAGGGCAACGAATACCGGTATCGTCCAGGCCATCACTCCAAAAAGTTTATTCGCAAACGTCTGGAATAATTCCATGCGAGTGAATAATAATTACAAACTGTATAATTATAAAATATTTTTTTTTTTTATTTTCAGCTCGAGTAAATATTCATGAGAATTAAATTACAGGAGAGAATAATAAAGTAAACGATCTGTGAATAAACTAAGATAATTAGTACTTACAACGGCGACAGCTTCACTAGAGAGTACTTGTTTGGGACTCAAAGTCGTGTAGAACGCCACGTTCGTTAAGACATAGACAACTGTACAGAGAGTACAAGAAATTGCAATAGCTCGGGGCAGATTTTTAACTGGATCCTTGAGCTCCTCGATTATGAAATTCAGGTAATTCCAGCCATTGTAAGCGAATAAACCAGAATAAAAACTCAGAGCTATCGAGGTTACTTCGGTTTTACTCCCGTCGAAATTAAAGTGTTCAGTGTGTCCTTTAATTTTTTAAATAATATCATTAATTCATTAAAGTATTACACACTTGAAGCTTGAAAAAAAATTAATTTTTTAATAATACTAAAGTTAGCCGACGTTTTCAATTTTTTGATTATTTTTCATTTATTCAATTAGAACTAAAAAATATTTTTAAAAAATTGCACTTGTAGTTTTTAAAGTTTTTTACAAATGAAAATTTTTTTTAATAAAAAATTATTAAAATTTTTAGATTGTCGGCTAACTTAATTTTCATAATTTTTTAAATGTACACAGAAAATAAAATTTTTTGAATCAAGTAAATAATTTTGAAGAACTTTATCTTCTTGATTTGAGTAGAAAAATTCTTAAACGAATAAATTGTTTTTTTTTTTTGTTCAGTGCATGTATATTTAATTATACGCACAAAAAATTTAATGTCTATTGAACAAGTTTAACTTATTTTTGTAAATTTTAAACATCTTTTTTTTAACACTGTCTTTTCAAAGTAAATAATACTAAAGTTAGCCGACGTTTCTAATTTTTTTTTTTTCATGTATTAAATTGGAACAAAAAAGTATTTTTTAAAAATTGCACTTAAAGTTTTTCAAGTTTTTTACAAGCTAAATTTTTTTTTCTAATTTTTTTGAAATAATTTTTTCAATAAAAAATATAAAAATTTTTAGATGGCTAACTCAATTTTCATGTAAATAAACAAAATTTATTAAACAATGGCTGATAAGACCAGTCTCAAATTTTCACACAATTTTTTTCAACTATATTTTTTAATAATGGATCTAGAGATTAATTATTCCGATAAATATTCGATATTTTTATAAACAATTTAAGATGAAATTTAAATTAGCAAACACTTGAAAATTTCTTTATTACTAGGTCTACAAAATGAAAATTAAGTTAGCCGACACAAAAAATTTTTGATTTTTTTTTAAATTAAAAATTAGAACTAAAAAACTATTTTTAAAAAATTCCACGGATAACTGTTTAAATTTTTTACATGTGAAAATTTTCGTTTTAATTTTTTAAAAAATATTTTTCAATGAAATAAATTATCAAAATTTTTAAATGTCGGCTAATTTAATTTTCATGTCTACAAAATTATTTAAAAAAAATTGCATTTGTAATTTTTTAAAGCTTCTATATACGAATTTTTTTTTTTTTTTATAATTTATTTGTTAAAAAAATTATCAAAATTTAAGTCTAAAATTGTTATAAAAAATTGTAATTTTTTTTTCAAACTTCCATTTTATTAAAAATATATATTTTCATATTTCTTCAATTAATCATTAGATAATATCTAATATTAATAGAATTTTTTTAGATTTTTGATTTTCGATGATTGAAACTGATATTGCGCTCACCGCAAGACACCTTTTTTTTATAGGACCTCCCGGAGATCTTCTATAGGCTCAAGAAAAGTCATTATATATAAAAAGAAGAAAGAATATTCAAGTTCAAAGTCACGACTAGATATCTAAAAATTTTTAGATTAATCATTGAAAAATCTTCTTCAAAAAAAATGATTAAAAAATGACTAGTGAAGACTGACTGTGGAAAATTTGATCAACCCTAAACTAATAATGTATAATAGTAAGCAGTACTTATGAGATTTATTTTTAAATCGACTTGTGAAGCATTATACTTTGTACACTTGTTTCATTCCATTTGAAATTTAAATAGTTCAATTTATTGTGGTGATTCTTTGAGACGTGCGATCGAATAGCACATAAAGTTCTTCTTATAATTCTATACGAACAGACATTACTTGATTCGACTTTTTGATTGGACAAATTGTCACGTCCGGCTACGGAATTATGCTCAAAGGAA
Organism: Cotesia congregata; assembly: GCA_905319865.3. Lineage (NCBI taxonomy): Eukaryota > Metazoa > Arthropoda > Insecta > Hymenoptera > Braconidae > Cotesia > Cotesia congregata. The sequence goes on along the minus strand of CAJNRD030001117.1, from coordinate 5,120,873 downwards.
TATAAAACCTCAGAGATATTTATACATTACATATATGTAATGTATAGATAACTTATTATTTTATTAAAAAAAAAAAAAAAAGCAAGTAAAAAGCTTGATTTTTTCCGTAGATTTTTAATTTTTTGTTCCATTATTTGTTATTACTTATAATTTATAAAAACAACTTTTACATACCTTTGCAAAGTTGATATCCACCAGCACTTATGATTACCAGTAGAGCCAGTAATTTTGCGTATGTGAAAACATCTTGAACTCTTGTTGCCCATTTAACGTCCCAGCAATTTACAAATGCCAGCGTACCTATAAAAAGTAATTCAACGATAAGTTAATTATACGCTTAGATGTAGGTTTATTATTTAATTATATATTTGTTTAAGTATTTCAATTTTTAATTTCAATAACAAACACGATTTATTTTTCCAGGTACCGAACGGTCAACACGTAATTGAAATTTAAATAACTGCTCTAGGACTAGATCGCTCGTCAATAAATTTTAAATATCAAAGCAATTATCTGCACTGGTAATGGAAAAGAAAATATATATATGCTAGGTTGACTCAATTTTAAATTATTGGATAATTTACCAAGACTTACATATACAAACAACGGCTAATAATCTTGCAGCATCTTCCGGAGGTGAACAGTCCGGAAAGAATGGTTTAAGAACATAAATACTAAATGTTAGAGCAACAATTGCTTGACTGCAAGGTCTTACAATCATACACTCAACCCAAAGACGGATAAATGCTGCAAATGGTCCAAATGTTTCCATTATATATGCGTAGTCTGCTCCAGATTTTTTAATCATACATCCTAATTCTGCGTAACAGTAAGCTCCAACCTTTTTTAAAAAATTTATAATAATTTATTTAAAAAATATTTTTTTTTAAATAAAATTTTTAATACATTTTTTTTAATAAAATTTTCAATACATTTTTTTTAAATTAAATCTTTTAATTAAATTTTCAATAAATTTTTTTAATATAAAATTTTTTTAAAATGATATTTTCAATAAATTTTTTAAAATGAAATTTTCAATAAATTTTTTAAAATAAAATTTTTAATACATTTTTTTTTGATTAAATTTTTTTATAGATTTATTTTTTTAATAAAATTTTCATTAAATTTTTTTAAAATGACATTTTCAATAGATTTTTAAAATGAAATTTTCAATACATTTTTTTAAATTAAATTTTTCAATAATTTTCTTTTTAAATTGAATTTTCAATAAATTTTATTTACATAAAATTGTTTAATAAATTTTTTTAAAATGAAATTTTTTCAAATAAAATTTTTTAATCAATTTTTTTTTTTAAATATTTTATAATAATGAATTATCAAATATTAATACCATCGAAAAAATTCCAGATGCAGTCCAAACAATAAGAGCGACATTAGTACTTCCTGTGTGCATTATAACACCAGTTGGGCTGACAAATATCCCAGAACCAATAATTGAACCAACAATAACAGTTATTCCATTGAGAAGTGACATTTTAGCTTCCAATTTAATTTCTCCATTATCTTCGTCCTTTTTATCAGCATTAATAGCCAGCGAATCGTAAGATCCTTTACCATTTTTGATGCTACCTTTCGTAGACATTTTTGTACTGTTTCTAAATCCAAAAAATCAAAATTAATTCAGCTGAATTAATTAGTCATTAATTAAAAAAAAAAAACTTAGTCTATAAATATAAGATATAACTATTTTTGGAGATAATAGATTAATATGAAAAATAGACTCACAATCTTCAAATGCGTAATGATAATAATAACAAGTCGTAAGGAATAATATATGCAACACTTGTATGCTTATTATCACAAAGATAAATGTTGAATGTATAAATAATAATTAAAGTAGTTCGATTTAATGATTATGATACGGTATTTCCTATTTAATATAAGAAATCGATTTTAGTAAAAAGTGTTGCGTGAAATCAGTGGACGAGTAGACCTAATTTTTTTTTTACACAAAACAGACACTGATAAAAGTGAAAGACCGGGTAAAAAATTAAGCACAGCCGAATTTATTTCACAATTATATTATGTAAAAGATAATAAAAACTGAATGAATGTTTAAAAATCGTGGTCTGGTTCTAAAACTTGCGTCAACTAGTGATAGTTATGTTACAACTGGTGACGCTCTGAGAAAATCAATACACCACGTGGATCAACGACTTGTGATTTTTTATTTAAATTATTAACGTCATTACTTTAAATGATTATAAACAATATAAATATGACAATAATCATTTGATAAAATAATTTATTTGAATAGAAAAAAAAAAAAAAAAACAAATTATTACTGAGACGCTTGAATCGACTTTATAAAAACTAGCATAAATTAATATTTGATTATTTTATTTAATAAATTAACTTTAATTGTATAATAAATAACTCTCACCTGTGCAAAAAACTTAGATATTAAAATTTAGAGAATAATTCACCACTAATTATTTTTTTTTTTTAACTTTTAATTATAAAACTAATTTAGAGATCACATATGATTCAAAGATGAGATGGACCGCTCAGCGGCCGAGTATCTGAATAGGTGTCCTTATTTGTACCTTTATATTTAATATTTATCTATCTATCTATTTATCCTTCTATCTATCTATCTGGTTGCTGTGTAAAAGCACTCGTAAAAAATGCCGCTACGATCCTTATATCAGAGAGTTTCTGCGCGTAAAACGCGACCGTCGCTCGACTTAACGCGCTCAATACAGTCCCCGTTTACGTATATAATATTCGAGGAAAGAGAGTAGAGAGCAAGTAAAGAGAGAACAGAATGAACAGAAGGTCGGGGGGTGAGATACGTCGAGGATGTGGGGATAGAGGAAAAAAATCGAAAAATAGATAAAAGGTCTTTCTCTGGGTTTTGGGGGGGAGGGGGGGGTTGACAATAGATCTATTTGTTCGGTTATAATATATAAAATAAGTTCATTCAATATTTCTTCTTTTGTATTTTAAATACTGTTGAATTTTCGATGCTTGTTAATATTATTATTATTACTTACACTCATTATGCAACTGAATAATTTAAAAAAAAAATCAATAATTTCGGTACTAATTTCTGTTTAAAGAAGAATATAATTAATGGATGATTGAATAATAATTGTTTAAATAATTAATTAATTTAATTACAGGGGTGAAGACTATTGAAGTGAAAAAAGAATTTATTTATTTTAAAGTAAAATAAATGTTATTTAATATGTTTTATATTAAATAACAAAACAAATAATTTATCTTTGCAGATTAAAAAAAAAAAGCGCTAAATTAGCAGATTTAATAAAAGTTTTTTTTTTTTTTTTTTTTCAGTATCAGCATATCCTTGAAATTTATAAAACCAGCTTCAATTCATCGAACAGATATAGACAAACCAGACAATTCTCCAAATGGAATAGATATATACCGCTTCATGCTCATGAATATTAATTAATATCTTTATATTTTAAATAATAGGCATGCCTTGTAATTTATATGTAATGACGATTTTTAGCGTCACATCTTTAACTTTATTCGCTCAGAGATTCCAATAGTTTGCTGCTATTTGACTAAAATTTACCGTAATTATTTAATGAGAATAATTAAACAGTAAATAATGCACTGAGCAAATATAGTTGTCATCACTCATCCTCACAGCAACTAATTATTTATTGTACCAATGACCTTCATGTCTTCATTATTAACTATTCTCGTTATTAAATGCGTAACTATTTCAATTAAAAAATTTATAATTGCTGTAATGTATTTAATGTGATTTTGAAACTTGTTTGTGTTTTACTTTGTTAATATATAATATTTATTAATACATTTCTTCAGTGATAACATTTGTCTATGTGTGCAACCATTCAACTGTGGAAAATAATAATCAATCAACTTTTGTTTTATTAATCTGTACTTTTTGCGTACTTTTATCTATATTTTATAATTTAATAAATTATAATGATGCTAAAATTAATAATTAGTTGATAAATAATTTTCGAGATCTTTCTAATAAAATTAATTTCTGAATATTTTTTGAAAATTAAACTGAGATCAGCAGATACTTTTTTGTTTTATTTAATAGAGCTTTTTTAAATAGAAATTTTTAATGTGTAAACTTTTTTTTGCAAAATATTTTTAGAATTTTTTTTAAGGAAAAAATTTATTACAAAAAAATAAAAGAACATTTTATTTGTAAAAAACTTGAAAAACTATAAGTGCAATTGTAAAAAATTAAATTTTAGTTTTAATTTAATAAATGAAAAAAAATCAAAAATATCGGCTAACTTTAGTATTTTAAATTAGCAAATACTTGACAATTTTTTTTTGAAAAATATACTAGATCTAGAAAATTATTTATAAAAAAATTAAACTTATAATTTTTTAAAGCTTCTAAAGATGGAATTTTTCAAATAATTTTTTTTTTTTTTTATAATTTAATTGTTAAAAAAATTATAAAAATTATCAGATTTCTCTCAATTCGTGAAAATTAAGTTAGCTTACATCTAAGAATTTTTATAAATTATTTTATTGACAAAAATTATTACAAAAAAATTAAAAAATAAAAATTTCATTTGTAAAAAATTTGAAAAACTGTAAGTGCAATTTTAAAAAAATATTTTGTAATTCTAATTTAATAAATGAAGAAAAATCAAAAAATCAAAAATGTCGGCTAACTTTATTGTTATTTCAACATGAAAATTAAGTTAGCCTACATCTAAAAATTTTTATAAATTTTTTTGACAAAAATTATTATAAAAAAACTAAAAAAAAAAAAATTCATTTGTAAAAAATTTGAAAAACTGTAAGTGCAATTTTAAAAAAATATTTTGTAATTCTAATTTAATAAATGAAGAAAAATCAAAAAATCAAAAATGTCGGCTAACTTTATTGTTATTTCAACATGAAAATTAAGTTAGCCTACATCTAAAAATTTTTATAAATTTTTTTGACAAAAATTATTATAAAAAAACTAAAAAAAAAAAAATTCATTTGTAAAAAATTTGAAAAACTGTAAGTGCAATTTTAAAAAAATATTTTGTAATTCTAATTAATAAATAAAATAAAATCACAAAAATGTTGACTAACTTTATTATGAAAATAAAGTTATGACACTGAAATCAACAGACGTCTAAAAATTTTTGATTTTTTTTATATTAATTAAATTACAACTATAAAGATATTTATAAAAAATTGCACTTATAATTTTTCAAATTTTTTACATGTGAAATTTTTTATTTAATTGTTTAATTGAAATTTTTTCAATAAAAAATTTTTCAAAATTTTGAAATGTCGGCCAACTTCATTTTCATAATAAAGTTAGCTGACATTTAAAAATTTTTTTTATTAAAGAATTATTACAAAAAAATAAAAAAAATTTTTTTAATTTGTTAAAAACTTTAAAAACTATAAGTGCAATTTTTTAAAAATATTTTTTAGTTATAATTTAATAAATTATGCAAAATAAAAAAAATCAACAATGTCGGTTAACACTTTATTATTATCTCCATTTGAATTGTCATTTTTTGAATTCATAAAAACTTGGGAATCCCTACTGTACCGATTTGAATTTTAGCGCCACCTACTTCACAGAAAAGCAAGTAAATGCTTGGGACCTTTTTCTATCTCTTTTATCGTTCTTTCCTTTCGTAACTGTATATCCGAAACGATTGAAAATGTAAGTCTTGTTCAATTATTTAATATTTTAATACAAATAAATAATTCAAAATAAATAAATTCTCATTTTAATCAGTCAGATAATTTTTTCTGTTCATAAAATTACAAAAATGTTCAATAAAATCTCTAAATTATGAATTTACTTATAAAAAATCACCACGTGTATAAAATGTTTGGTTAAGTGATTGATATAATCAATAATTAACTTATTCCACTAAAGTTGTGTTATTATTATTTTTATAATAAATAATATTAAATTAATATTATTTAATTTTAGAAAAAAGTTTTGAAAAATTAGCAAATTTAATTAAATAACTCAATTTTTTTAAGATGGCGGACACAGCTCCAGCCGCCAGAGGTGGCTTCCGTGGAGGTTTTGGCTCACGAGGTGGTACCGGCGACCGCGGTGGACGTGGTGGTCGTGGACGAGGAGGTCGCGGTCGAGGACGCGGACGTGGTCGTGGCAAGGAAGACCAAAAGGAATGGATCCCAGTAACCAAGCTGGGTCGTTTGGTGAGAGACGGAAAGATCCGTTCTCTTGAAGACATCTATCTCTTCTCCTTGCCCATCAAGGAGTTTGAAATTATTGATCAATTTATTGGGCCATCTCTCAAGGATGAGGTGCTCAAGATCATGCCTGTACAGAAACAGACCCGTGCCGGTCAACGTACTCGTTTCAAGGTAACATTTTTATAAATTAATCTGTTGATTTCATGATTCGGAAATTGAAAGATGAAAATTAACATTTAAAAATTTTTAGAATTTTTTTTTCATTGAAAAAATTATTACAAAAAATAAAAAAAAAATTTCATTTGTAAAAAACTTTAAAAACTGCAAGTGCAATTTTTAAAAAACATTTTTTTGTTCTAATTTAATTATTAAAAAAAAATTAAAAACGTCGGCTAGCTTTAGTATTATATTTGATAATTTTTTAGAATTCTATAACAAATTATACCAATAAAAAAATTTAAAAAAAAACAAAATTCCATAAGTAAAAAGTTAAAAAAATTTTAAATGCAATTATTTGAAAAATAATTTATTTGTTAAATAAAATCTAAACAAATTTAAATGTCTGCTAATTATGGCACTAAAATTAGCAGACATTTTGTTCTATTTGGATTTAATTTAAAAAACAAATTAATTATACAAAATTGCTCTTATCTTTTCTTTTAATCTCTAGATGTGGAATTTTTTTATGACATTAAAGTTAGCAGTCACTTCACAATTCTTTAACTTTATTTAAGAAACAAATTTGTTCCAAAAAATTATTTAAAAAAAATTGCATTTTAAATTTTGACATGTCAATTTTTTCTAATTCTTTTTTGCCATAATTTGTTTGTTATAAAATTATTAAATATATGTTAAATTAATTTTCATAATTTTTTTTCAAATTTTTTCATTACTAAATTTTGTCATAAAATTTTAGAAAATTATCAAATGTTTCAACTTCAGAATCATCTGCTAATTTAAGTGTCATTTTAATTTCACTAAAATGTATAGAGAAATTCCGATACTTATTTACAAATTAAATTTTCACCAGGCTTTCGTCGCTATTGGTGACAGCAACGGCCACATCGGTCTCGGAGTAAAGTGCTCCAAAGAAGTAGCTACTGCTATCCGTGGTGCCATTATCTTGGCCAAGTTATCAGTAGTTCCAGTCCGTCGTGGATACTGGGGTAACAAGATCGGTAAGCCCCACACCGTACCTTGCAAGGTAACTGGCAAATGTGGATCAGTCCAAGTACGTTTGATCCCAGCTCCAAGAGGTACTGGTATTGTGTCGGCCCCAGTCCCCAAGAAGCTTCTGCAGATGGCTGGTATCGAAGATTGCTACACCTCTGCTCGTGGTTCCACTTGTACTCTTGGTAACTTCGCCAAGGCTACTTACGCAGCCATCGCCAAGACCTACGCTTATCTGACCCCAGATTTGTGGAAGGACATGCCACTCTTGGAGGCTCCTTACCAAGAACACGCCGACTGGTTATCCAAAAATCACCGTGCTGTTACTGGTCAAAGAAGTGCTGATGCTGTTTAAATAATTTAATGGCTATTCAATAAACGCCTCATGAAATAAATTTATTTTTTTGCTTTTATTTCTTTATTGTCCTATTAATTAATTTTAAAATTTAATTATTTATTTAGTTTTTTATTTTTTTTTCAAATATTACAATTAAAAATTTCAATACTCATCAAGTATTTTTTTTAATTAATTATTTATAATTTTTTTTTATGATTTCCAAAATATTGAGAAAAATATGGAGTAAAATTTCATAAAAAATAAATTGTATATAAGATTTCTTAAAAAATAACAATTTGTTTTGTAAGATTGACAAATTAGAAAGTTTAGGTGAATTAATATATTGCTAATAAAACAAGTAATTTCATTATTTGTCTAATTTGTATGAAAAAAAATTCAAAAATTAATTAAAGATTCTTTAAAGTTCGAATTCGTTTTTGTAAGTTCTGTTGGCTCTTGATCAAGCCCAGTAATCGAATAATTAAATAATTAATGGTGCTTATCTTCGTAGATGCCGCTCGTGGTCGAAATGGGCGACCTACGCCGATTTCCTTAAAATTTAGTGGAAGGGTTCTCTACTTTGAGAAAAAAGTTACTTCCCAAGCAGCACAAAAATTTTTTTGGTAATATTTTGTTGAATTTAAGTTAACCATTATTAATTTTTGACTTCTTGTTAAATAAAATTTACCAAAAAGCCAACACTTTTTTATGTGACGCGGGTTGAAAGTTTTAACTCTTAATATGCAGCCGTTTCAAAGTTATGCATTTTTGAAATTCTGAAAGAAAATTTTTTTTTAACTTTTTCATCTATTTTTATGACATTCAAGTTATAGCAGTCATGTGATTATTTTTTAATTTTTTTTTAACAAATAAATTTGTTGTAAAAAATTATTTTTAAAAAGTTGCATTTAAAATTTTTTTAAATTTCAATTTTTTTTGCAAAAATTATTAAATATCTGTCAAGTTAATTTTGATAGAAAAAAAAATTGACGTATAGAAATGATACTGAAATTAGCAGACATTTGACAGTTTTTGGAATTTTTATAATCAATCAATCATTATAAAAAATATTATTTAAAAAATTCGCACTTTTAATTTTATAAAATTTCTAAATGACATTAAAGTTAGCAGTCACTTGATAATTTTTTAATTTTATTTAATAAATAAATTTGCTCCGAAAAATTATTTCTAAGAAATTGCATTTTTTATTTATTTAATTTCCTAAATGTCAATTTTTTTTTTTTTTCATTTTCTTTGACATAATTTAATTGATAAAAAAATTCTTAAAATTATAAAATATCTGCTAAATTAATTTTCATAATTTCTAAATATGTAAAATTTTTTTAACTATAATTCAATTGTTATAAAAATCTAAAAAATTGTTGTCTATTAGATTCAGTATCACATATAGAAATCTTAAAAAATAAAAATTGCAATTTTTTGAAATAATTTTTTTGAAAAAATTTGCTTGGTAAAAAAAAATTAAAAAATGGTGAAGTGATTGCTAATTTTATAGTCATAAATTTCTTATAAAAACAAAATCCTATTTAAATAGAAAATAATAAAATTTAAAAAAAAATAACTAGTATGTATAATTTCATATAAAATTTCTTAAAAAATTAATCATAAGAAGAAATAACACTAAAAAAAAAAAAAAAAAAAAAAAGAAATTATCAATTAAATAAAAGTTTTCCCCTTCACGATAATTAATAATTATTTATAAATTATTTTAATAAAAAGAACAAGAAATATTGTCCGACAGATGTCGTTAGCGGTTGACTGAATGACGTAATAAACATACATTTTGTAAAGCATCATCGGTGTACGTAAATACACTAAACCCTACTGAGGCATTTATCACCAACACACAAGTGCTTACCTCCCGTACTCTATTCATTAGCATTACATACACCAAACACTCAATATACAATATACATTGCGTGTTGGTTAGTTATTTTCTTCACCGTACTCACGTACTTTTATTACACTATTTTTCCAACACCCAATACAAGTGCGATACAATAAATATATCAGTCATAACAAAAAATGATAATTAAAATCATTGAATAGCCATAACAATGACAGTGTGGAGAAAAAAAGACGGCTACAATGCCGTAGGTAAGTACTTTAATTATTATTACTTTATTAAATTTAACATTTTATTACACAGAATACAGATAATAAATAAAATACTTGACGTCAACATCCTGGGTGGTGCCTAACACTCGCTAAATCATCAATTAAATAGATTATTACAAGTATCTATAAATTGTCAGCAACTTGTTTCACTCTTTTATTAATCTGTTTGTTTTGTTCCAGCTATTTATAATTATTGGCACCATGGAGATCGGAGTCTTAATTTAACTGTAGGGGACGTAATAGAAATAATTGGTGAATGTGATAATTGGTACTATGGTAGAAATAAGCACAAGGGATCCAAGGGTATGTTTCCTAAATCGTATACACACATACTATTACAGCCTGTTAATTCTGATGTATTGATGCATGAAATAACAAGTGTATTACGAGAATGGGGACATCATTGGAAACATTTATATGTTGTAAGTATTTACTATTATAATAATAATAATCATAACAATAACAACTATTTTATTTATGACTAACTACTTGATTTATTTTAAACTCAAGGTATTTTAAATACCGCATGTCTCATGAGTCTTTCCTTTTAAATTATGGTAATTTTTTAAATATCTTCTGAAGATATCTTTTAATTCATTTTAATTAATTGCAAAAATTTATTTTATTATTTTACAGATTTTTTTTAAGATTAAACGAAAAAAATTTTTTATTGAAAATTACGTAAATTTTTATATTGAAATTGAAAGACTTGAAAATTTTTATGACTAATAAATTATATCAAGAATAATTTTTTAAGGGTGACATGAGTGTCCTCCGGAGAAAAATGCCCTATTTTATGAAAATGAAGTTAGCCGACATTTCAAAATTTTTAGAAATTTTTTATTGAAAAAATTTCAATTAAAAAAAAATTACACATGTAAAAAACTTGAAAAACTATAAGTGCAATTTTTTAGAAATATCTTTTTAGTTGTATTTTTTTTTTTTTTTTTTTTTTTTTTAAATTTATTTAAAGTCGCATAAACTACTAAGGTCATGAGCGACTACGGTAGGGGGTAAACTTTTGAGATTGGAACTCGTTTGTATTTCTTGGGCTGAGCAGAATAATGCACTTAAATATTGAAAATATTCATTGGTGTACGCCGGACTCGAACCCGGTCCAATGCTTTGGTAGCAAGGGCCGGATCCGATAGGCTACTGCGCGGCTAGTTGTAATTTTATTAATAAAAAAAATCAAAAATTTTTAGACGTCTGCTAACTTCAGTGTCATTCTATTTTCAACAAATTTTTTTTTAATAGAAAAAATGAAATATTTTATTCAAACTTTTTACTGTCTTAAAGATACATGTTTAATAAGAGATTACTGAAATTAAAAAAAAAATATTAAAAACTCTGCTAATGTGACGTCATTTCCGGCGAGCCCGCGAAAAAAAGATGCGTCCGCGTGGACAGCAGAACTAGCACAATCATTAGAAGTGAAAAAAAAATATGTTAAGACTTCAAACAAGGTCTTGAAAGAAGGAAAAAAAAATGAAAATTGGATTTTTGGCAGAGGTTTTTACAAAAAAATTAAAAATTTGACTAAAATTTCGCGGCATTTTTTTTTTAATAGTTGAAATTGAAAAAAAAATCCTTCGTTCAAAACCTTGTAAATTATATCTCGGAGATCTGTCTAAAATTTCATCAAGATCGGCTGAGTAGTTCTCGAGAAATCTTGGCTACCGTCTTTGAAAACATAGTTTTGAGAAAAACGCGTTTAAAATTTTGAGTGAGAATACAACAGTGCTTTGAGCGCGCAAATTTTTAAAGCGCAACTTTTAAACTATTATTTGGATCGATTTGAAACTTTAGGACAATATTCTAGAGATGTAGATTTTAATAAGACAAAAAAATTGATTTTTTGAAATCGTGAAAATGTAACCCCTTAAAAAACTATAAGTATATTTTTTTAAAATTATTTTCTAGGCTTAATTTATTATTAAAAAAATTATCAAGTGTTTGCCAATTTAAATGTCGTATTTTTTTTTAATTTCACCGGAAAAATCAATAAAATAAATCAGGAAAGCTTGATTGTGGTTTCTAGATAACAGAAATCTATTTTAAAATTTTATTAAATATTTATTTATAAAAATAAAAAAATTTTTCTTGAGTATATAATATTATTTTAAATATCAGAATAAATCTTACTATCTAAAATTTATTCTTTAAATTTTAAATGATACTCTTAAAAATTTAATTGACGAAATTAACTATCTAAGTAAAATATAATTTTAAAGTAAGAGAATAATAAGTAATTTTTCTGAGTAAAACTCAATTTAAAATAAAACAAATGTATTTAAGATTTAAAAATTACAGTGACTTGTGAATGAGTCACAGGCTTTCTATGTCATTTAAATTCATCGTGGATGACCAAGCGACTGGATTTTTATTTTAAACACTTGATAAAATTTAAGGTCACGTTAGATATAATAATTTGAATTGCAGATAAACTCGTCAAACTTTGGTGCAATTCAACAGCAAATACTCGAATTGATTGGCTTCAGAAGCAAAATTTTAAGCGGGACGTTGACAGTTGACGAGCTAAAGGATGTCAAGCGATTAGCTACGGCTTGCATAGACGCGGGCAATCAGCTCCTGGGTCTGGACATGGTAGTGAGAGATAATCAGGGAAATATCTTAGACCCCGAGAAAACTAGCACCGTCCAGTTGTACTACCATCACCAGATCGCGTCCGAAAGAATCCGGACGACGACAACCGACACCAAGAAGAAGTCATTGAAACCTCAAGTACCTGTCTATTCTCATGTATTCTTCGTAAGCGTACGTAATTTCGTCTGTAAGATGACTGAGGACGTCGAGCTACTTCTGACGCTCTATGATAGCAAAGAGGGAAAAGCTATAGCTGAAAACTATGTTGTCTCCTGGAGCAAAGAAGGCTTGGCGCGTGATATAGACCAGCTGCACAATCTCCGGGTCTTGTTCACTGACCTTGGTTCCAGGGATTTAACGCGTGACAAAGTTTATTTAGTTTGCTACGTCATTCGGGTCGGCGGTATGGAGCCCAAAGAAATAGATCATCGACGGTCTAGTGTTGTACAAGCTAGTGCTAAAAGTAAAAATTATGCGGATAGTATGCGGAGACCTTTTGGCGTTGCTGCTATGGATATTACTTTGTACATCACTGGAAAGCTTGAAGGAGATGTTGAGCATCATCATTTCATTCCTTTTGTTCAGTAAGATATTTTAATTATTTTTATTCCACTGAGAAAAAAAAATTTGGTAATTTATTTATTTGTAAAGAAACGGTAACGGGACAAAATATCCTTGTCAAAATATCGTCAGACAAAATATCCTTAAGATAAAAAATCCGTGCACAAAATATTTTTAAGTTCAATAATATTTTTATTATTAAAAATGTGTTAAAATAACCCACTATTTTTTTACTAAAAATCTGGTACATTGACCGCCTAAATTATTTTTAAGGAATGTGTTGAATTGACCGGGGTCTGGTCATAAAATCCTAGTAAATAATTTTGTCCGCAAATGTGGAATCATAAAACCAAAAAAACGCCCTCAGAAATTTACAACAATGTGTTACATTTTCATGTATAGAATTTTTAGTTAATGTTTATATACAATAAATAGCTTCTGTAAAGAGAAGATAGATTTAAAAGATTTGAGAGAAGAGAAAAACAAAAAGAAAAAATTTTTACACTGATAAAAAATTAACTTGACTCAAGAGCCAAAATCTCGAACCAAGAATACCATTTTGAAGAAAATAATTTTTTTGAGTCAAGAAATTATTCTTGATTTAAGTAAATTTTTATTGTCTCAAGAATTTATTCTCTTGACTCAAGAAAATCACTTTATTCGAAATGGTATTTTTGGTTCAAGATTTTGGCTCTTGAGTCAAGTTAATTTTTTTATTAGTGTAGTAATTAATAATTGATATTTTATAATTACTATTTGTACATCTGGAATATTATTATTTTTAGAATCACCCTTTTTGCTTAACTTTTTATTTTATCTGCTGGTCCTCTCATTTTTAATGTTAATATCAACAGTTTATTTGTCGATGACTTTGTCTATTCTATATATCGGTGCACGCGTAGAGAATCGCGACATTATCTTGTAATTATTTACAAGTGAGGTTAATCCCATTTTAAACCATAACTAAGTGAAAAATTAACATTTTCAAATTTTTTTTGTGATTCTATTTGTTTTTACGGCGCATTTATGGTAAAAAATATCGTAGAAGGAAAAAATTAAGATTTCGATAGCTTTTTTGTCTTCAAAAATTGGAAAAAAACAACCACAAGTCATTAGAAATTAAACTCAGTGGTCGATTGGTTTATGATTAATTTATATTATTCTGATCACTGTAATAAATAATTAGATATTAAAATTAATTCAATACTTGGTTCTAAAATAGATACTGTACCATTATGAAGATTATAAATTTTTTTTTTCTCAGTGTTTATTTAACAAAGTATCAAATAGCGAATAGTTACTAAAAAAAAATATTTTGTTTGTTTGTTTTGTTTGCTTTTTGTTTTGTTTTTATTTTAAACCAGATGTTGTGAGAAAGAAAGTTTGGATGGAACTCTCAGAAGAATTCTCGCTCAGAAAGACACGAGTGTACAAAAAAATAGCGGTAATAGTAGTAATAATCACGTTGGAGGTCAAGGATTATGGGCGAGTTTAAAATTACTGAGAGGCGATACCAAGCAGGTATTATTTATATTTTATTTCTGTTGCTAATGCCTGGTTTTGTTCTTGTAAAATTTAATATAATATAATAACATGGATTTAAATGAACTTTAGTTACAATGACATTTCTGGTCGGGTGTCGTTACAATCTTTTAGCGATAACCGGGTTCAACGCCCCAACATCCTTCACTCGGTACTTAAATATGTAATATTAAAGGTAATTATTTACAAGTGGGGTCAACTCTATTTTGGATTATAACTAGGTGAAAAATTAACATTTTCAAATTATTTTTTTTTATTATGCTTGTTTTTACGGCATTTGTGATAAAAAATGTCGTGAAAGAAAAAAAATAAAGATTTTGATAGCTTTTTTGCCTTCAAAAGTTGGAAAAAATTTTGGCTCATATTTTTGGATAAAATTTCTATTTTATCTTTTTTTGATTTTTTTAATATATTTTTTTTTTTAAGGCACATAAAAAAACGAACAATTAAAAAAAAAATTGAATATCACAATTTTCTAAAAAATTTATAAATTCTAAAAAATTTGTTAAAATTGTGATAATCAACTTTTTTTTTTAATTGTTCATTTTTTTATGTATTTTTCAAAAAAAAAAAAAAAATATCAATAAAATCAAATAGAAATTTCGTTCAAAAAATGAAAATTAAAATGGTTGACCCCACTTATAAATATTTACCATACAATTATCAAAAATTTCCAATAAATTAATTTCTTGTCACAATACCAATTATTTTAAAAATAAATTTTTTTTGCAATTTTTAAAAATTTTCGAATTGCTCTCATTTTTAAACTAATTGACAGATTTGGCTCAACTTGAAACTTGACCTTAGAAATCGTCTTAAGAATGAGCATAATACATTTTATTATGATCCGTATAGAATTGCGGGAGTTAAAGAAGAGACAAGGCCGATTATATCGTATAAACATACATACATATAAAAACCTCGTATCTCAAAAATGACGACTTTAGAGATGAGATGAAAAATAGCTCATAAAAATTTAATATCAATTTAAAAATAATATTTATCAATTGTATTTTCTAAAAATACTATCGTATTTATTATATTAATGTGGTTAATATTTTTTTCAGTAACGCGTTTAATTAATTAATTATTAATTTTTCAGTTGAACCCTTTCATCTTCAAAAATCGAGATACGTGGTTGCGTTAGAAAACCCTCGATATGCATTTTCTGAATCCGCTTGAGAAGCTGAGTCGAAATTTTTCAAAAGTTCCGTCATGAGGACCAATGCAATTATTAGATTTCTATGAAAATTACTAAAAACGAACAATTCAAAAAAAAAAAAAAAAAATTGAATATCTCAATTTTCAAAAAAATTTATAAATTTTTTTTTAAATTGTGATAATCAATTATTTTTTTTTAATTCTTCATTTTTTATGTATTTTTCAAAAAAAAAAATATATCAATAAAATCAAATAAAAAATTTCATTAACAAAAATGAAAATTATAATAGTTGATCCCACTTGTAAATATTTACCATATTAAAGCGACCTTCAGGCATCAGTAACCCAATCTTGTAATAAAATATTTATGTAACCGGAATAAAAATAAAGTTGATAATTTTTTTTTTTTTTTCAGGTACGCGAAGAATATCCGCATCTAGTCCTCGGGAACGTGTCAGTCGCGCGAAAAATGGGATTCCCGGAAGTGATACTACCTGGAGATGTCCGTAATGACTTGTACTTGACTCTAGTTAACGGTGAGTTCAGCAAAGGCTCCAAATCGACGGACAAAAACGTCCAAGTAACAGTGAAAGTTTGCAATGAGCACGGAGTGGCTATTCCCGGCGTAATTACTTTAGGAGGCGGAGCGCCGTTTATCGATGAGTACCGGAGTGTTATTTACTACCACGAAGACAAGCCTCGCTGGTGTGAGACCTTCAAGATTGCAATTCCAATAGAAGAATTCAAGTTGGCGCATCTTAAGTTCACTTTCAAGCATCGCAGTTCCAATGAAGCTAAAGACAAGTCCGAGAAGCCATTCGCCTTGAGCTACGTCAGGCTGATGCAACGTAACGGAACGACGCTTCAAGACACTAATCACGAGTTACTCGTCTACAAACTCGACCACAAGAAGTACGAGGACAACGACACGACTTATTTAAAACTGCCCTCGACACGTGCTGAGCTGGTTGAATTAAACATCGAGAAGAAACCGGTGCTAGGACCTCTGACCTTGACTTCCAAAGACACTTTTTTGATCAGCACCAATGTTTGCTCGACAAAGTTGACTCAAAATGTCGATTTATTGGGTCTTCTTAACAGCGCGTCGCGTCCTACCGATCTCAAAGAATCGCTGACTGCTTTGATGAAAGTCGACGGCGAGGAAGTAGTTAAATTTCTTCAGGACGTTCTTGACGCGCTTTTCAATATCTTGATAAATAATTTCGACAATGACCTGTACGATGACATGGTTTTTGAGTGCATTCTTTATATAATTGGACTCGTTTCAGATCGTAAGTACCAGCACTTCCAACCTGTGCTCGATCTTTATATTTCCGACAGCTTCTCGGCGACACTGGCGTACAAAAAATTAATCGCCGTGATGCGTAAGCGAATTGAGAATGCGAGCAAGGGAGAAAAATACGACGTTCTGCTAAAAACAATGAAGAGTTTGCAGTACTGCATGCGTTTTATTGTTAAATCACGGCTACTCTTCAGCGAGTTTGATGAAAATCAGCAGGAGTTCTCTCAGACACTCACTGACTTCTTAAACTCTTTTGTCAACCTGATGAGTAACGAGGCCGGGGAGATTTTAACGGTTCAAGGCGCTTGTCTCAAATACATTCCTTCTACCATTCCACATTTACTCCAAGTCTACAGCGGGAAACAATTAAGTTTAATCTTAACTCAATTGCTGGATCATTTACCACCTGGCAGACTTAATAAGCAAAAAATGATGACTGTTAATGACATTATCCACAGCCCGCTCTTTCTTGACGTCGAATGTCGGGGGATTCTATTGCCGAAAATTGTTAAACTTGTAAGAGACCTTCTCGAAGCCAAAGAAGAGGTAATTTATTTATTTTTCTTGTAAATATATATATATTTTTTTTCTTTTTTATTTTATTTTATTTTTTCGCTTGGCTTTGAGTAGCATGCATGTGGATAAATTTTTATTTTTTATTTTTTCCACTCCCTCTCAGTAGTTACTTTTCAATATTAATACTTGTATCAACAACAGTAGAATCTTTTTAAAATTTTCCAATTAAAAAATTTGCACAGTCTTTATTTTCTGTTGAAAACAACAACTTCAAGAAGCACTCAAGTCTACTAATTTATTAAAAATGAATTATTTCTAAGTATAAAAAAATATTGTTAAGGGAGCACCACTGTGACGTTCGAAAAAAAAGGTGATTTTCGGGAATTTTTTTGACAGGGACAATAAAGGAATTTTCACAGAAAAAAATGTTCTTGAATGAAGTATATAATTTTCAAGAACTTAAGGAGATCCAAGTACTCTCCTAGTGTAAAGAATGTCTATAAAAAAATAATACGTAGAAATACTTTTGTTGTGCATCTTAAAATTAATTTTTAAATTAATTAATAACATTTTTGAGGAAATTTCCGAAAAATTTACTCATTAATTAATTATTAACATTTAACTGACTAATAAAAGTATTTCTACGTATTATTTTTTTTAAAAAAAAAAAAAGAGTAGAAAAAATTCTTGAACTAATAAATTTTTCTTGATTTAAGGTAGTACTACCGTTACCACAAGTTTACTTGATTCAAGAATTTTTGGTCTTGATTTAAGACAATTATCTTCTTCAAAATTATTATCTCGGTTCAAGAATTTTTCTCTTGAATCAAGTTAATGTTTTTTTCAATGTGGGGATCGGTTTTTTTTTTTTATTTTATTAAGGGTTCATTAAAAATGATTATCCTAAATTTTTATTAAAAAATATTTAATTATTATAAAGTTATTAAGAATCTTGTAGAGCACTAGAAAAAATTTCCCCCTCCATGGTCGCATCGATAACTCGAAAATGGATCATCTGTAAATACACGGAAAAATCAACATTTAACTGGTTTCTATGTCGGATGGAACCTAGTTGCATCTATTGTGAAAAAATGTATAGATGGTAATTACTTCTATGTAGATTGTAGTAGGGACAATCTTCGTTGAACTGAGTCCCACCTCGGATTGAACTGAGTTTAACGAAGATTGTCCCTACTACAATCTACATAGAAGTAGTTACCATCTGTACATTTTTTCACTATAGATGGAGCTAGGTTCCATCCGACATGGAAACCGGTTAAATGTTGTTTTTTCCGTGTAGAAACCCAAATTGCTTTTTAATCAGTAAGGATGTAGTTATCGTTGCACTAACAAAATTTAAAAAATTTTGATTTTAAAGATTTTTTTAGTCGGGTTAAAACAAAGAAAAACAGTAAAAATAATAAGAAAATTTTTTATCAGTCGTAATTTTTTGGAAAATTAAAATTTTCACCCTAAAAATGATTTATTTTTTATTTATTTATTATTTATTTTTTACCCTAAAAATTTAGGGTAATAATCTTTAATGTACCCTTGATAAAATAAAAAAAATTCGATCCCCAAATTTCTTTATTTTCCCTGTTAAAAAAATTCCCGAAAATCACCTTTTTTTTTCGACCGTCACAGTGGTGTTCCCCCTTAAAGCTAAAAACTTTTTCAAGTCTTAAAAAAAAAGTCTCTCATGCCTGATAAAAATATTATTTTTTTAACGGAATGTTTAACTATGTTTGTTTTAAATATTAATAATTAAAAATGTGAGGGAGGGTGAGGTTTTATTTTTGTTTATTATTTTCTATTTTGCGTTTGGTTTGGTTTTGGTTATTGGCGTAAAAGGGACTGTCAGGTACGCCTGGGAAAAGTGTAGCAAAGGTAGCCAGACTTCTAGGCGAAAACCGTCACCGTCTCAATCAACAACGCGGTTATTCTGAAGAGGTAATGCTGACGAATGAGTTTTCCAATTTTCCGAATGCTTACATTTTTTTTATTTTTTTATTATTTTTATTTTTATTTTTTACATTAATTACAAATTATTATTCCAACAATACAATGTATAACTGACAATTTATTAAAGTATTAAAATATTTTTAGGTCGAGCTGTGCGTTAAAATTCTATCAGACATTCTAGAACTGACATTTCGGAAAGACATAGGCTCCACTGTGTCCGACATAAAAGAAATAATGTTAATATCTCTGAGAACAGTAATACAGACAGTGATATCGATGGACCGAGAAGATCCTTTAGTGGGGCACTTAGTATCAGTGATGCTTTCAATATTCCGGCAAATGACTGAGGGTCATTTTAAAATTTACACCGACCACTTTGTCACTCGTTTTGATTTACTGGATTTTCTAATGGAAATTCTTTTGGTATTCAAAGACCTCGTATCGAGAAGCGTTTTTTCGCCAGACTGGAGCGAGATGATAATGCTTCAAAACAGTGTAATTTTAAAATCATTGAGGATATTTTCTGGCACTATATGGGACTTTTTCTTCGAGGAATTTGAGCATCAAGCCTGGTCGAATTTTTTCCACTGTGCCATTGCATTTCTTACGCAACCGTCGCTTCAACTGGAAACTTTAACGACCGCTAAACGTAATCGGGTTGTATCACGTTACAACGACATGCGCAGGTAATTAATTTCATAACTTTTATTAATATCGCGTGGTCTATATAAAAAGGGCGCATAGCTACCGGTTAGTAGGGATCTATCGGCTGCCCAATTTTAAAACACAGTACATGTGTTTTATAAATAGCTTTTGATAAAGCTATTTTGATAAATAGCTTTACCAGACATGAGATAAAAAAATTTAATAAGTAAAAAAAAATTTCTCAACTTTATATTTCTCTCCTAGACAAAGAAGAATTTTGAAAAAAACGCTCTGCTACGTAATAAATTTTTTAATTATCTATTTCAAAGCGATTTTTTTTTTTCGAAATTCTCGTTTGTTTAAAAGAAAAACATAAAACTGCAATAGCTTTATAATCTTGAGTGCAACAAGAATAATACCTTTTCTTGCAGTGAGTGCGACGCGAAAAAAGAGGGGATCAGCTGTTAAGTACAATGCGTTTCATTGATTCTTTACGGTCGGAAATTTTACAGAAAATGGAAACATCAAATTTTGGAAATCTGTGAGTAAGGAAATCAATAAATGAAAAATATGGAAAAATAAGATTTCAGAAATAATAAAAAAATGATGTGTTATTGAGGATACTTTGCAATATCGATCCCATAATAAAATTGAGATGAAATGTATGTGAAACCAATCTATTCGTGATGTGATTGGTCGAAAATAAATATTCTCATTCTGATTGGTTAAAAGTGAATATAATATACATAAACGACACATAAATATATCATGACAATAAATATGATGCGTGCGCTTGCGCGCGAAAATTAAATTCTAGTCCTATAATAAAATTGAGATGAAATATATGTGGCATCAAACTATTCGTAACGTGATTGGTCGAATATATCATAAGCATGAAAATATATGCAAACTTTATAGTCAAGGCGCGCGCTTGCGCGCGAAAATTAAATTCTAGTCCTAATATAAAATTGAGATGAAATGTATGTGAAACCAATTTATTCTTGATGTAATTGGTCGAAAATAAATATTCTCATTCTGATTGGTTGACAGTGAATATAATATAGATAAACGACACATAAATATATCATGACAATAAATATGAGGCGCGCGCTTGCGCGCGAAAATTAAATTTTAGTCCTAATATAAAATTGAGATGAAATGTATGTGGCATCAAACTATTCGTAACGTGATTGGTCAAATATATCATAAGTATGAAAATATATGTAAACTCTATAGTCAAGGCGCGCGCTTGCGCGCGTAAATTTAAATTCTAGTCCCATAATAAAATTGAGATGAAATGTATGTGAAACCAATTTATTCGTGATGTGATTGGTCGAAAATAAATATTCTCATTCTGATTGGTTGAAAGTGAATATAATATACATAAACGACACATAAATATATCATGACAATGAAGATGACTTGCGCGCGAAAATTAAATTCTAGTTAGTTAAAAAATAGCAATGAAAAAATGTAGTAATCAAAATAATTAGAATTATTTTAAAAAAGATAAGCGTAAAATTATAAAATCAAAAAAAAAAAAGATTTCCGTGAAATTAGACGCATCAGAATATAAATATCTAAAATGACTGATATTTAAAAAAAAAGAAAAGAATAAATTCAGACAAGTCGAAAAAAAGACAATTATAAATTTAGAAACATAAAAAAATAGACAGTCATTAATATTGGTAAACTTAAAATATGGAAATCTGTTAATATAGACCAATAAATTTTGATATCTGTAATTATGGAAATCTGTAAATACGGATAAATATAAATTCTGATAATTTATAAGAAAGACAATTATAAACGTAGTCATCATACGAATTGAGAGCGAAGGAATTTAAAATACAAAATATAACAGAGAGGAGATATATTTTCCAGTGACCGCTGCTCCGGGAAGTTGTCAAGTTATCGGCGACAAATATCCCTACAATTATCAGCTCCTGTGACCGCTGCTCCAGGAAGTTATTATGCATTATCGGCCCTCGAAAATAGCTTTTACCAAAATTAAAAAAAAAAATCTGGGGGTTTTTTAAAA
>CAJNRD030001117.1:5085099-5097856 GCA_905319865.3 Cotesia congregata | reverse complement strand
TTTTTTTATGTTTTTAAATTTATAATTGTCTTTTTTTCGACTTGTCTGAATTTATTCTTTTCTTTTTTTTTTTAAATATCAGTCATTTTAGATGTTTATATTCTGATGCGTCTAATTTCACGGAAATCTTTTTTTTTTTTTGATTTTATAATTTTACGCTTATTTTTTTTAAAATAATTCTAATTATTTTGATTACTACATTTTTTCATTGCTATTTTTTAACTAATCGATATTGCAAAGTATCCTCAATAAGACACATCATTTTTTTATTATTTCTGAAATCTTATTTTTCCATATTTTTCATTTATTGATTTCCTTACTCACAGATTTCCAAAATTTGATGTTTCCATTTTCTGTAAAATTTCCGACCGTAAAGAATCAATGAAACGCATTGTACTTAAACAATATTGAAAAAATAATAATTTTAAACTATTTTTATACAAGCAATAAATAAATAAATAAATGGAAAACTAATGGGATTAAAATAATTTTTCATATAACCTGCATTGAAAATGCGAGTTTCAATGCCTGTTGAGCCAACTGAAACTAGACAATTTCGGACCAATGCGACTGTGCCGGGCAGGAATCAATTATTACTTCTATTCCCGGCGGACAGAAAATGACGAATTACTGCCCGCGAGATAAAGTTGCAGCTTTATTTTCAATCCTATCAATTGTTTGTTTATTTTATACCTTTATAATTGTCATTCTAACCGTTAACTGTACTGTCATATTATAATTATGTTATTAAGCATAAATAAGGATGACAAAATAAAACTATTCAATTTACGAATAATGTTTGATAAAAAATAAACTCTTACTTTCTATTTTATTATAAATTTTATAATAAAATGGTATTTTCGCTATTCGTCTGAAACTATCTAGTTCTGGTTGGCTCCAGACATTGAAACTAGCATTTTTAATTTTTAATGCAACTTATATGAAAAATATAATGTGTGACGCGGGATGAAACACGATTTCAGACCGAGTGATGCCAGCCCTCGCTTCGCTCGAGCAGGCAACTTCATTCTGGTCTGAAATCGTTTTGTTTCATCCCTAGTCACACAATATACTATTCAAATAAATATAAATTAATACCATTACGCATATTTAGCAGTTTTTTAAAAATATTTTCAATTGTAATTTTAAAAGAGTGTATGTATATAGTTAGAATACGCCTTTTTAACTCTACCGTTTTTTTTTTTTTTAATTTTTAGGCTAAAAATAAGCATTTTAATGAATTATTTAGAAAAAAAAATTATAGGCCCTTTTAACTTTAGGGCATAAAATGTTTAAATTCCTAAAGCTAAAAAGGCGCATAATTAGAGACATACGCCCTTTTAGCTTTAGGAAATCAATGCTTCATTTTTAGGTGAAGAATAAGTCAATCAGTCTATTGGTGATAAAAACAAAACTATGCGCCCTTTTACTTTTTAGCACGCAATATAAAAATTAATTATTTAATATTCTTCATCAGAGAAATGGCTTTCGAGATCCGATCAATGTGGTTCAAATTGGGACAGCACAAATTTCTCTTCGTTCCAAATTTAGTCGGGCCAATTTTAGAGATGACTCTTATTCCCGAAACTGAATTGCGTAAAGTAACAATTCCAATATTTTTCGATATGATGCAGTGTGAGTTTAACAGCTCTCGGATAACCGAAGGCTACGGTGACACCAAGCGTAACCCGTCTCACAGAAAAGAGAACTTCACCGAGTATGAGAACGAGATGATTGCCCAATTGGACGTTCTAATAGAAGGAGGAAGAGGTGATGAGCAGTTCCGCTTGCTCTGGATCCAAGTAATGGAAATGCATTGCGAGAACCACGCGACAATGCGTGAACAAGGTCTACGATTTGTCAACATAGTCGCTAATTTAATTCAACGATTACTGCAGTACCGTGACATTATCAACACTGAATCTCAAGAACACCGGATGATGTGTACAGTTAACCTCCTAGATTTTTACTCAGAAATAAACAGGAAAGAAATGTACATAAGATACGTCAATAAATTGTGTGAACTTCATTTAGAATGTGACAATTACACCGAGGCTGCTTATACACTAAAGCTACACAGTTTATTGCTTGACTGGAGTGACCAACCTCTGTCGTCTCTCCTGCGCTCCAACAGGTACCCCGCATGTCAAACTCACCGAGAGCTAAAAGAAGCTCTTTACAATGACATGATAATTTATTTCGACAAAGGCAAGATGTGGGAATGTGCTCTGGGTGTTTGCAAAGAATTAATAAAACAATACGAAGAAGTAACTTACGATTACTTACAATTATCCCAATTATTGAAGCGCATGGCCAAATTTTACGACTCAATTGTTAAACAATTGCGTCCTGAACCAGAGTACTTCCGTGTGGCTTACTACGGTCGTGGACATCCGCCATTTTTGCAAAACAAAGTATTTATTTATCGAGGAAAAGAGTATGAACGTCTGAGCGATTTTTGCTCCCGAACTTTGAATCAATTATCAAACGCAGAGCAGATGAACAAATTGTCCCCGCCGACTCAAGAAATGTGCGAGTCGAATCGGCAGTACGTCCAAATAAATAAAGTTGAGCCTATAATGGACGAAAAGCGGCATCGATTAAGTGGCAAGCCTATCACAGCGGAAGCTGTTTTACGTTACCACCGGGTAAACGACGTCAAGCGGTTTAGGTTTTCAAGACCTGCACCCAAGAAAGAATTAAGAGAGTCTATAACTTCGTCTAGTTTGTCGCTGTCCAAGTCTTACGAAGAATTTATCAAAGAAGAGGTTGACAATAATGATAAGTCTATTAATAATAGTAGTAATGGTATTAGTAAAAATAATGACAATAATAATAATAATAGTAATAGTAATAATAACGATGACAAAAATGAATTTGCTTCTTTGTGGTTGGAACGTACTGTTCTAGAGACAAATTCATCATTGCCAAATGTTCTGCGATGGTGCCCGGTTATTTCTAGTGAAACTTATCTAGTGAGTCCTCTTTGCAACGCCATTGAAACGATGGAAGCTACCAATGCGGCGCTGCGTAATTTGATAATTGTCCAGCAAGCTGATCCGAGTTTGCCACTGACTCAGCTGAGCATGAAGCTCAATGGGATTTTGGATCCAGCAGTCATGGGCGGTGTTAATAAATACGAGGAGGCTTTTTTGAATCCTACTTATAGAGAAGCTCATCCTCAAGCCAGCTCGGATTTGTTGAAGCTGTCGAATTTAATTGCAGAGCAGATTCCGTTGCTGGCTATTGGGGTCCAGCTGCATCGAGCTAGAGCTCCACCGGAGCTGAACCCTTTTCACCAGAGACTTGAACAGTGTTTTAGTAACATGCGAGCGCAAGTTGAAGCCAAGTATGGCAAGCGGACCTGTGATCTGCAGATCGAGACTCTGACTCAGTCTGTGACTATGCGAAAGCAGCAACGAAAGCATGAGCCGCATTCGAGGCTTTCTGAGACTAGTGTGGTAAGCACGGAGACTGGGTCAGTACGGTCGCATATTTTGTCAACTGCTTCCCTGCAAAAAGCCCTGGTAGGAGGAACTAGTACCACAAAAAAAAAAGACGCTAAGAGAAGGAGCGCGAGGAAGAGCGACTCTGCTAATTTAGTCAAGCAAGATTTGTCGACGAGCCAGTGGTACACCACGCCGGAGATTCCTCCTCAGCCTTCTGTGGTACAGGCTCCTGTGACGGCTTCCAGTGTGTCCTCACCCCCGCCGATTGAACTGAGACAGCAGTTGAAGGCGTCCAGACCGCTCAGGTCAGAGGCTGAAAAGGAGAGACGGGTTAGCAGTCGCTGGTCTTTGCAGTCTCAGAGTTACATTAGAAACTCTCAAGATGATCAAACGGACTCTAATGACTCGCATGATCAGAAAATTAACCGCGACTCGGTTGGTACTACTGACAGTACCGCTTCCGAAGAAGATCTTCCACCGCCTTTGCCGATGAAGATGCGCGAGACTGACTATTGCAGTTTTTCTTCGCAAATCAGCACAGACTATTACACCAGCAGTGCCAATATTAAGTCTATTATTAGCGAAAGTTTGGATATTAAATTAATGTCGGCGTCAATTGATGATAGTTTTGATAATTTAAGTAAACCACCGACTCCACCTCCTAAGCCTAAGGTCAATCGGGCTTTGTTGAATAGTAATTCGCTGAGGAAAAATTCTTTTCATAATGTTTCAATGCCTACTGACTGACATTTTAAAATTACGTTTAAGTATTTTTATTGTATAATGAGTCGATTTGTTGGCAAGGTAAAAAGTATTAGCTTGAGTCAGAACAAAATTTTTTATTATTAGTTAGATTATTTTTTAGGCAGTTAATTTTTCACAAAATTGTGGAGTGATTTTTGCAATAATAGTTTATTGAATATTAATTTTTTTTTATGGAAAAGACTCAGTTTAAGTAAGGTAAAAGCATATATTATTGACAGGGCCTCTACCATTGACATCCTATTTAATTTTATTATTTCATTATTAAAATCTGTTAATAATCACAATTGTTGATAAGATAAAAGACTCAATTATTGTCACTTGCAATTTTAATTTAAAAAAAAAAAAAAAAAAACAAATTAACTCTGATAAATTAATAAATATAATTCTTGAATTATAAATTTTAAGATAATTGGTTTTTTTGAGAACATTTTATTTTTTTAATTAGAATAAAATTGCAAGTGTCAAACAACTAGGCCAGTGTCCATAACTGGGTCTTTTAACTTTTTTCATGACAATTTTACATATTTTTAAAATTAATTAAATTAACAATATCGTTAAGAAAGACCTTATTTTCAAATCCAGATTTTTCAATGTTTTTTTTATTTAATTGCTTGCTTAAAATTATTTTAGATTATTTATAGTCTAAATAACTATATAATCATTTATTTATACTTTATCGAGTTAAAATTAATTTTAAAATAGCGGATGTCAATGATGGGGACACAAAAATTAACTTGTGTCAACTAACGACATAGGCCATAATGTAAGGTAGCCTAATCCCCTCAACATACATATCAACGTATTAATGTTTACATATTGTCATGTGATTTTATAAGAATCCAAGTATTTGAGACAAAAAAAAAATTGCTAAAAAATATAGAAAAGCCAGGTCTTAAACGAATTTTAAAATAATAAAAATTATTGATAGTTTTGCATTAGTTAATAAAAATGATTATTGTTAAAATAAATTTAACTGTAATAAAAGACCTGTCAATAATAGGGTCAATGGTATGTCAATAACCGGCTCTTTGAATTTTTTGCACTGTCAATAATACATACATTCAACTTGTTGGTTTTAAGTTGATATAATAATTGTTAAATTTATTGCTATTAAAATTAATTAATTAAATTATATAAGTAAAAACAATTATTAAGGTGTCCCATAAAAAAAAAGTTGACAATATTGATTTGAAACACGATAAAAAATTCAAATATTCATGATCAGGCTTGATAGTGTCAATAATGGAGGCTTTTACCTTATTTAAGTTTATGTTTGACGAGGTGGTGTTACCAAGAAATTCGAATAAATTTCGACACAAATTTTATTTGCTATGACCATATTTAATAGTGCCATCATATAATCGATAATTACCAAGATTTTCTAAATATTAGATAATGCTGTTAGTTAAAAATTTATTATTTTATTAAAATTATATTTGTTAAATGTGTAAATATCGTAATTTATATTTAACAAATTAAATGCCATAACTTTTTCATCTAGTTACTGATATACTTAACTTTTTATTCATTTGACGTCGATCTTATAGATCAGATTTATATATTATATATTTTGCCTGAAATTATATTTATATAATATAATAAAAATATATATATTATACAATATATTAAATTTTATATTATACAATTGCAATGTTGTTTTTTAGGTACTATAAAACTATTTTGTAATTAGACTATTAAGTGAAACCATGACGTCCACTATGGTAAATTTATAATATTTAACTTCTTGCCTAGTTGTAGTAACTCATGTGCTCTAAATACCAATTAAAAATAATACCTAGGCTTTATTATATAAATAATTAGTTTTTTTTTTACAAAATATTAACGTACCAAAGAGGTAATTCATTTTCTTTCGTTGATGGTAAATTAAAAACTAAATTTTTAATAGATTAAAAATTTTGATTAAATAAATTTTATAAACGTTTTGTATATAAAAATATCGAATAAATTTTTTATTGTCATTTTACTATTGATTTTATTATTTTACACTTAAAATTAGAACCAATTAGACCTTCTTATACCTACTTATATCGTGCAAAGTAAATAAAAGTGTTTCTATGGCAACTGGAAATTTAGTCTACAAGTAATAATTTATATCTTACATATTATAATGGAAAGTAATTGTTATCGTATCAATATAACAAAGTGGTTACCATTTCCTGATACAAAATTAGAATCATGGTTCAAAGACATTGTTTACTTTAATTATTCGACCAGAAAATTAGCTCGAGAAATGGGATTGATTATCGAACAGATACAACAGTGTACTATCGCTTGCGATCAAGAGGTATTAGTAATATTTATTAAAATATGATACTGAAATTGAGATACATGTGACAATTTTTAGAATTTTTTTAACAAATAAATTTATAGCAAGGAAAATTTATTTTTAAAAAATTCCATCTTTAGAAACTTTAAATAATTATAAATAAGATTTTTTAAAAATAATGTTTAGACCTTGTTTATTTAAAAAAAAAAAAAAATTGAAAAATTCTTAAGTGTCTGCTCATTTGTAATACTAAAGTTAGTTGACATTTTTTATTTTTTTTTTATTTATTAAATTAAGACTAGGGGTGTGCGAATATCGTTAGAATCGAATCGAATCGAATATTAACATTCGATTCAAAATATTATCAAAATTTCACTAAATTTTCTATTGTTTCTAATATAAATTCCATTACATTGTTTATCAAAATATTCTAAGGTAAAAAACCCAGTTATTGACACTGGTCTAGTTATTGTTTGACACTTGCAATTTTAGTCTAATTAAAAAAATTAAATATTCTCAAAAAACCAATTTTCTTAAAGTTTATAGTTATTAATTTATTAGAGTTAATTTTTTTTTTTTTTAATTAAAATAAAATTGCAAGTGTCAATAACTAGGCCAGTATTAATAACTGGGTCTTTTACTTTACTTACGAATAATATACTTTGTGATTAAAAATCAATTACCCGGAGAAAATAATTGCTCAATTTCAATACATGTTTATCTCTGTCAGTAACATAAAAAATCTAGATAGTAATATTGGCAAGAGATCTTTTCAATTAATTTTGGTTTTTATAATTATTAACTTCTGTTAAAAAAAATCTATTTGTGTAATTATATTTCGTAATGATATTTAAGTAATTTCCAAGAATTCAACGTCCGAAATTATCGAGAGTCTCTACCTCGTAAAATAGCAAGTTTTGGTTGGCTATTCTGAAAATTTTTCGAATTATTCAATTCAAATTTCGAATCGAATATTAATATTCGATTCGGAACAATTAATTCGTAAGTTCAAATTATTTGCACACCTCTAATTAAAACTAAAAAATTGCACAAGTTTTTTACAAATAAAATTTTTTTTTTTTAATAATTTTCTATCATTCCAACAATATTTATCAATCAACTTGTATATTATTTTTAGACACTCAATGATTCAATGTTAGCTCAGTTGGAGACAATAATAAAAACTTATAAAGAAATTTACTCGACAAAAAAAAATTTAACTACTAATTTAACAGTATATAATTATAAAATCGAACATCTATCTTCAATAATGAAGCGCTTACTAAACACAGTCGCTAAATTTATCCATTATTTTGTCAATCAAACATTAGACCTTGAAAGTGACGTGTTAGCTTTAAAATTCTTAAGGTAATTTTAAAAAAAATTTTTAACCTTTTTTGCCATGCATAAAAAAAAATAATAATACTAAAAACTATTACAGATTAATAAAAATTTACATCGACGCATTGAATCTCGATTACAAGATAACAGATTCATCAATAAATATCTTCTCAAATGACTGCCCTTCAATGTTAGAATCACTGAAGCCTTTATCAATATTGCGTGTCTTGCAAATTTTAGCTCGAAACAAAGCTGAAGAATACTGCTACGAATTGATAGATTGTTTACTAGCAATCTATCAACCAAACAACCAAGAAAAGTGCAACTCTTCAGCATCTGGAGACATGGAAATGTCTGAGAATTCGAGCGTTGAAATTTATCGCGCTCTTACAAAGCACATAACTCCTCCAGGCTCAGCGATTATTAATTCTTCCGCTAGAAGAAAATACAGTAATGCTCATATAGAAAACTTTCAGATCTTAGTCGACAGTCAAAAAGTTCAAATTAAAAAAATTATACATACGGCTAAAGATATCGCTCCTTTACTCTTCCAGGCTGACAGCTTCAGATATGATAATCAGGGTAATTTATAGAATTTTTATTGATGATACTGAAGTTAACTAACAACTGTTAATTTTTAAAATTTTTATAACAATTTAAATACAATAATAAAATTCTTGAAAAAAATTCCGCTAATTTTTTTTTTTTTTTTGTTATTTTCACGTGGAATTTTTTTATTAAATTCTTTTATAATAATTTCATTTGCTATAAAATTATAAAAAAATTTCTAATGTTAATAAACTTCAATGTAATTTTTTATTGTTTATGTTACTTACTTTTCAGGCGAAATAGTAAAAGTAAGAAGCAGTATCCTCGCTAGACTTTCTGATTATTACTGTCAAGTATCTTGGGCAGCGATATCTGAAATTCTTGATCACGTTATTTTATGGTGGTCACCAGAAGGATTGGCTACTAGACATAATCATGGTGCTCAGTATCTTAAAGATTGGTTACATTCATTTTTACTCACCCCTTCTAATGGTTTGTTATTTTTTACAATACTGAAATTAAGAGACATCTGATAATTTTTAGAATTTTGTTAACAAATAAATTATCACAAGAAAAATTTACTTACAAAATTTCATATTTATCTCTAAAAAATTACAAATTTGACTTTTTAAAGAAAATTTTTTATACCTAGTTCATTTTTCAAGAAGAATCAAAAAATTGTCAAGTATCTGCTAATTTCAGTGTCATTATTATTATTATAGATTATAAAATAAATTAAATAGTTTTAAAAATCCAGTTAATAAATTTTAATGAAATAAATATATCATGTTAGTTCCAATTAGTATACGACCAACACTGGATAACTTATGCGAAACTCTAGGATGTCATGTAACAGCAACTTGTTGGGATGAACTCTTCAGATTAGCTTACATCGCTTCTTTTGAATGTGCTTCAAGACCTTGTTCATCAGAGGTAAAACCAGGTTACAGTCAACTAGTATGACTGACAACATTCCGAATTAATAAATTATTAGAACTTCGAAAGTAAATATTAAATGTAATTTAAAATAATTAATTTTACAAATTTTAAAATTCCGAAAAATATAATCCTAAATAAAGAAAAAACTAAAGCTATATTAGTAGAATTTTTCAAAGTCACTAAGTCTCAATAAATTAAAAAACATAACAACGAAAATTTGTACGCCAAAATGAATGAACAGACGAACACTCATTATTTAGGCGAAAAATGTAAATAATTTTATATTTAGATTAGAAAATTTTTTTAATTAATTTTATTTTAATTTACAAGCATGTATGAAAAACATTCAAATTTCATGCTTGTAAAGGTGGACCATCTGAGAAAAATCTCCAACTTTTTGGATGAGTAACCAAATTTTCGGCCGAATCATTATTCAGATAGATGAGTATTCGGATGAATATACGTCGGAACGAACCTTTTTCGAAATCAAATTAATTTTAACTTTTGAGGAATATAAGATTTATATTTACTTATATTTGATAACCCGGTGTTTTATAATTTACAAAATTGTTTTTCGGCTGGTATTCTATTTAAGCTAATATATTATCTAGAGTTTTAATAATTCGGAATGTTGTCGATCTGACTGGTTGACCGCAACCCGTAAAACCTAAAATTTAATGATAGTGGAGTTAACTGATAACTGTCAGCTCGTTTTTTTAACTTTAAAGTTTATATCTAAAAAAATGTCAATAATTAAAAAATGACGTTGTATTTTGTCCACTCGCGCGCTCGATTTTTTAGTCATATTAAATTTCTTAATTATGAAGTAGAATAAAATGATTTATTTCCTAGTGAAGTAGAATAAAATGAATTTATTCTCATTTAAAAAAAAAAAAAAATGATTTTTTTCCTGCTTGAGCAAGATTTAAAAACTTCTAAAATTAAAAATTTTTTTTAGTAATTACTAAAAATTTAAACTCCCAAGCGTCACAAAAAAAAATGTTGACTTTTAGGGAGATTTTATTAAACAAGAAGTCAGAAATTTATAATTGTTAACTTAAATTTAACAAAACATTAACAAAAAAAAATTTGTGCCGCTTGGGCTATAGTTATTTTTTTGTACTTGAATAATTATTATTTACAAATTTTACCATCCCAAGCGGCACAAATTTTTTTTTTGTTTATGTTTTGTTGAATTTAAGTTAACAATTATTAATTTTTCAACTTCTCGTTAAGTGAAATCTACCAAAAAGTCAACATTTTTTTTGTGACGCTTAGGATTAGATCAATTATTTTATTCCTAATACTTAATGTGTACTTTGTGGACATATATAATGTTTATTAACACTAAACCAACTGTTGTGAAGAAATAAAATAATTTATCTAATTCTCCAATTTCAGGGAACAGATACTGGCCAAATGTTTGCCCAAGTATTCCAATTGCTGGTCAACTTAAGCAATGAATGTGAAGTAAGTGGAGAATGGGCGATCGGAGCTCCTTTGATGGAATTGCCACTTTCCGAACAAATAATCATCTTGCACAGACTCGATCACTCTATCCACACAATGAGACTTTGGGCTAGCCACGAATCTAAATTAATAGCTCACACCTGGGACCTGGAGAGTTTTTTCCTTCTGGTGAAAGGGGATCTCCACCAGTGCATCGATCAACTCTCGTACCTGAAACTCGCTGATCATACTGCTGCCTTGGCTACTGACGACGTTAGCGTTCAAGTTTACGTGTGTACTCGCATGAGAGCCAAAATAGTCTCTGAAGTAAACGCTAATTATTTGTTACTCAAAGTAAGTTTAATTAAACCATACACTGAAGTAATAATAAATTATTGACCCACAAAATTGAATAATTTTTGAAGGAATCATCATCAAAATGCATCAGCACTCTGGCGAAAATTTGCAGAGTGATAAGTCTCGCAAACTTGCACATGTGTTTCCCGATTTCGAATATCTGGAGAAGAACCAGCATTGTCTCGAACATAAATCCCAGTCCTTATGTCCAGGTCTATCTGGAGCGAGTGCTTTTGCCAGTTTTAGAGGTAGTAGAGGACGAAGATATATCGAATATGGTGTTGAAAATAATGTGCGAAGCCTGGCTTGATTATATATATCTTCACCGGGTGAAATTCAGCGAGATCGGTGCTTATCAATTGCTATCAGACTTTGCTTTTGTCACCCAGTGGGTATCGAATTGCTCGATAATCAGCCAGAATGTCAAAGATCAATTGCTGAAGAATGAAGTTCTGAGGCGTTGTGAAGGTGTTGGGCGACTTCTTCTTCGCCATCCTGGGGAAGCTATCGCTATGCATAAGAAAATTCGTGAGTTATTTTAAAAAAATAAATAAAAATATAATTAAGATAAAAGCTCCCATTATTGACACTATGAGAGTGATCATGAATATTTGAATTTTTTATCGTGTTTAAAAATAATAATGAAGTTAGCCGAAATTTTAAGTTTTTTGAATTTTTTTCAATAATAAAATTAGAACAAAAAAATATTTTTTAAAAATTGCACTTACAGTTTTTCAAGTTTTTTACAAATGCCAAAAATCAAAATTATCATCTGTAACAGTTAAGTACATTAAGACAATCTCATATTTACCATTGATCACATCATTAAGAAATTGTTTGCGGGTTTGAATTGTAGGGTCATTCCCCCTTTTGAAATCTGAGTAATAAATTAAAGGTCTTGCATTTAAGGGGGTATTCTGGTCTAGAAATTTAAAAAATTCGAATTTTTTTTTTTGCATATTTCCAAATTTTAGACCTTTAAAAATATGTCCTTAAGTGGATTTTTCAAAATTCGAATTATTTTCGGAGATACAGTGGATTTTGTGACGCAGCTGCTTCTGCTTCTGCTTCTTCAATAGAAGGCAGAACAGCTCGATTAGCAGAAAGAACTTCGTAAAACGTCGAGTAGGAAGTAGAAGAAGGCCCAATTTATGGATCTGGACGGAATCCCTAATTTAGCCTTAAAAACCATCATAAAGGCAGCTCTAACATTATTCCTAGACGCTTATAATGCATGCCTCAAGGAGGGGACTTTTCCTCGTAAGTGGAAACAGCAACGATTGGTACTGTTACCTAAAGGGAAGAAGCCACCAGAAGAACCGTCATCTTACCGACCACTTTGCATGCTAGATACGGCGGGTAAGATATTTGAGCGCATAATTCATCAACGAATAAATGCAGTAGTCGACCCACTCCTGGCAGACAATCAGTATGGATTCCGGAAAGGACGATCAACCCTGGACGCAATCAAACTGGTTGTTGATACGGCCAAGGAAGCAATCGCAGGAACCAGATGGAAGGGTGGAACAAAAGAGTATTGCCTGGTGGCAACTCTAGACATCAGAAACGCATTCAACTCCGCAAATAGGGAATGCATCATGCAGGCCATCCAAGATAAGAA
>CAJNRD030001117.1:5051892-5083964 GCA_905319865.3 Cotesia congregata | reverse complement strand
GCGCCTTTCGCACAATATCTGAGGATGCAGTGTGTGTTATTTCCGGTACTCTGCCTCTGAGTCCTAGCTGAGGAAAGACGGAACCTGTATCAGCGAAAAAGGTCAACCACACTGCGCCCTGAAGAACTTAGAAGCGAAGAACGGCAACACAGCATCGCAAGATGGCAACGAGAGTGGAACGCTTCAGATAAGGGTCGGTGGATGTACCGTCTCATACCTCGGATTGATGAGTGGTTCAACCGGAGTCATGGTGAGATCAACTATTACTTAACGCAGATGTTATCAGGACACGGATGTTACCGGAAGTATCTCCACTGCTTTAAGCATGACGATACCCCAGAGTGCCCGTCCTGTTCAGGGGTCAATGAAGATGCGGAGCATGTCTTCTTTGTGCGTCCATGTTTCAACCAACAGCGTAATGAGTTAGAAAAGATTTTGAAGAAGAGAACCCAACCAGAGTCAATGGTAGAGGCAATGTTGTCGTCAGAAGCTGTCTGGAATGCAACGAACACTTTTGCCACAGAAGTGCTTATAGAGCTGCGTTCCATCGAGAGAAAAAGAGCAAAAGACAGAATCTAGAAGGAAGATAACATCTTAGCCACCAGAAGGAAGAGTGGCAGCTAATTCCTCCCCCCGCGAAGAAATGCCTTACGGCGGTACCATGGGGGATCAGAGGATAGAAGAGAAAGGGGCATAGGGTTTAGTGGGTAGGGGCGTCAGCGTCGAGTTTTAGTATGACGCTGCGTCGAGCGCCACATATCCGGCCAACATCTATGCCTAGAATCCGTAAAAAGGATTCCCCCCCCCCAAAAAAAAAAACACACACACACACACACACATACGGACATCATTACAGAAACATTCGGGGAAGCTTCCTAGAACCTCAAAACGTCAACATCCGTTGAAAACTCAATTTTTGAGAAACGGGGTGAAACCAATAACTTCCCAAATTTTGAAAATTTTTAATTTTCTTAACGGGAAGTTAAAACATTGAGAAATCTTGATTTGAAAATAAAGTCTTTCTTAACGATATTGTTTAAAAATTACACACGTAAAAGTAATTTTGTCCTACTAGAAAAAATGAAATTTCTTCGCGGTAAATAAATTATACCTTGAAATTAAATTTTACTATTTTTTAATTTAAAAAATATATAAAATTGTCATGAAATATCAACAATTGTGATTGTTAGATTTAAATAATGAAATAATAAAATTAAATAGGGTGTCAATAATAGATGCTTTTACCTTAACAATAAATTTTTAATATTTATTTTCAGCCACAAGATCATCAGACGGATCTCCAGAGTCATTGGGCCTAGAAAGAATGCCTGCTGAAATGTATGTACCCAACCAGGAACAATGGCTGGAACTTCGCGCTGAAAAAAATTACAAATTATATTGTTGTACTGAGTAATCACTTCCAAACTATACTAAATAATTATATTGATTTTATTTTTGTAATTTACATTTGTTGAATATTAGACAGGTAAGTTGACGGTGTGAAACCTTAGTGGGAAGCCCCTCGGCTCAAGTTACTCGACTTTTTTTGTCCTGGCATTTACGCATCTCGTACTCACACATATTTAATTCTATATATATATCAATAAATCAAGTTTAGATTTTTATAATGTAACAAAAAAAATCGGATATATACTTGTAATAAGATCAGATCTTATTTCTTAATGCTTGTTCTCGCGTGAAACCGCAATGTTTCACAATTCTCATGTTAAACATTTATTTATTGTTAATAAATATTTAAAATATATATTAATTAATATTAACTTATTAATGTTTTTTTTTTTTTTTAGAAGCTTTAGAGTTAATTTATGATAAAAAGGATTA
Source organism: Cotesia congregata (assembly GCA_905319865.3). Classification (NCBI taxonomy): domain Eukaryota; kingdom Metazoa; phylum Arthropoda; class Insecta; order Hymenoptera; family Braconidae; genus Cotesia; species Cotesia congregata. Next base: position 5,082,122 of record CAJNRD030001117.1, on the reverse strand, counting down.
ATTTTGCTGCGTACATAGGAAAATAAAAAAAAAAGAAAGGGACTGGTTTTACGACCCTCGGTCTTTTATCCTCCAGTTACTCGGGAGGAATCAACGCGAAAGCATCAACTCTTGTAATTAATAAGTTAAAATTATTTTGTTAATATGTCGGCGAGTGAAACAACATTTTTAACTCATTCAAATGAATCAGCTTATCATAAATGCAGAAGAGTGATTAGAAATCAAGCTACTAAATTTCGACAATTTCAATTTTGTTTGTGTGCTATTATACTGTAAGTAGTTAAAATTTCAATTGAAGACAAATTGATATTTTTTTATTTATATTTATATTTATTCGTAAATTTATTTCGATTTGGCTGAAACTTCATCTTTAAAAAAAATTGTTTTTAAATCTCAGAAAGAATTTCAATGGAGTAAAAAAAAATAGAAAAATTTCAAATAAATCAAAAGTGAACAATATGGTATGAAATGCACTGTATAAATTAAATTTATCATCATATTTTTAAATTATGAATCTATATTTTTAAGAGAATAAGAAAAATTTCGTTTCGAAGATAGTCATATGATAAAATTGTTTTTTTTTTTTTAGTGAAATTTAGTGTCATTGCAAAGGTCTTGATTTGAATTTGTGCCTTTTCAAGGTTTCATATCATTCTCACCAATAGTCAATTTATTATAAGTATTTAGGCTGCATTCGAAAATGCTCTATCTCTAGATACATAATTAAGAAATGATCTTGTTTCTAGTGAGCTATTGACATTTTTAAAGATATAAGCTCATCCTGATAATACACTTATCGAGACCTTTCATTTGAGTACTCACATCAGTTTTTCATATATTTATATATTTTATATTTATGTATATATGAAAAATATATAAAAACGCATGTGGGTACTCGAATGAAAGCTCTTGATGAGTGTAACATCAGGATGAGCATATCTTTAAAAACTTCAATAATTAAGGAATGACCTTGTATTTTGTGAACTATTGACATTTTTAAAGATATAAGCTCATTCTGACATTACACTTATCGAGACCTTTCATTTGAGTACCTACATCAATTTTTCATATATTTTATATATTTATATATAATATATATGAAAAATATATCAAAATGCATGTGGGTACTCAAATGAAAGCTCTTGATGAGCGTAACATCGGGATGAGCTTATATATTTAAAAACGTCAATAGTTAAGAAAGTACAGTGTAATTTAACAAAAGTCATTATATAATGAAGCAAAACTATATGTATTTATACTTCACAATTCACGGCAGTCACATAGTGACTATAAGGTTGCTAGTTTATTTAAATTAACATCACTAAAAGTTTAAAAAATATCCACATGTCTTCAATCACCTGATTAATTTAATGAACTATCACTAAAATTCCTTAAATCAATTACAGATTGGTGTTAATAATGATTTTGGTAGCAGTAGTGAGTTATTCTCTCAACGAAATCCATTTAAACGAAGAAATATCCCAAAAAAACGGAACATTTACCTTAAAACTATCAATGTCACCAAATTTCATCCCCTCCTACCACGACCTAAGTGACCAAGAACTATCAGAAATGATCAAAGCGGGGCAACTTGCAATAATCCATCGCCATTACTTGGACTCCCAAGCAACATTTCACCCTCTGGACGAAGTATCTCCCAACACTCGTCACCAGAACGCAGTGAAGACAAGTTTGTTCGCCGGAAAACTGGCGCTGGCTGGTGTCGGAGAATTAGGAGCTACCAGATACTTCCAATCAATAAGAAAAGACACGGACATAATATCCCGAGATATTTATTTCGACGGTAACTGGGCTCCAAGTGGCAGCAGCTGCAGCGAGTATTATATTTCTCGATGTCACGACACCAGTAAGTACAGAACTTACGACGGAACTTGCAACCACCCGGAGAATCGTGGCGCAGCGTTTACACCATTTTCAAGAAGCCTTCCACCAGATTACGCAGACGGAATTGAAGCCCCACGAGTGGCTAAGTCCGGAAAAGCATTGCCCTCTGCAAGGATGATAAGTCTATTAGCCCACAGACCAGTTTCCAGTTCAAATCCTTCATTTACTGTAATGCTCGCAGTTTTCGGTCAATTTTTAGACCATGACATCACTGCTACTGCTCTGAGCCAAGGTACGAACGGCAGTTCTCTCTCCTGTTGTCCTCCAGACAATCTAGAACACCCAGAATGTTTTCCCGTGTTCGTAGGCCCGGGAGACCCTGTCTACGACGTAGCTGGCTCCAAGTGCATGGAGTTCGTAAGATCTGCTCCAGCTATGCAATGCAAACTGGGTCCTCGCCAGCAGCTGACCCAAGTCTCAGCCTTTATCGACGGCTCTACAATTTACGGCTCAGATAAATCCATCGCAGATTCTCTGAGAGATTTCAAAGACGGCCAGTTAAAAATGTACAGACTTGCTAACGGTAGGACTTTATTGCCTCAAAGCACGGACTTCAACGACGGCTGCAACAGAGAAGTTGAGAACAAGCGTGGGAGATATTGTTTCTTGTCCGGAGACGCGAGGGCTAATGAAAATTTACATTTAACAACCATGCACTTGCTCTGGGCAAGACAGCATAATTTTATAGCTTCTGAGTTGCAGAAAATAAATCCTCATTGGGACGACGAGAGACTTTACCAAGAAAGCAGGAGAATTGTTGGCGCTCAGATGCAGCACATCACTTACAGAGAATTCGTTCCTGTGATAATCGGCAAAAGTGAAACTCACAAACGCAAGCTTGTTCCTTTGGAGTCAAATACTTACCGCGAATCTTCTGGAGGTGATCCAGCAATTGCTAATAATTTTGCTTCAGCGGCGTTTCGCTTCGCACATACTCTTCTTCCGGGATTGATGAAAATGACAGATGCTGAGAAAGGAACTGCTGATTATATCCAGCTCCATAAAATCCTCTTCAATCCTTACAGCTTGTACGGAGCCAGCGGGGTTAAGAGTGCAATTATTTCTGCTACGACGAATTTCATACAAAAAACTTCGACGCATGTTTCATCGCAGTTGACGAGACACCTCTTTGAAGACCCGCTGTCAAACACCAATTATAGTTATAACTCTACCCATCATCTACCGTTTGTGCCTTGTGGGCTAGATCTGGTCTCGCTTAACATCCAGCGAGGGAGAGACCATGGTCTGCCCGGGTACACTGCTTGGAGGGAGTACTGCGGGCTTATAAGACCTAGGAATTTTCTTCAGCTTAAAGGAATCGTTGACTCAGACAGCTTTGAACAGTTACCGTTGCTCTACGAAGACGTTGATGACGTTGATTTATACACTGGCGCGCTCGCCGAGATCAGAATGTCCGATGGATTAATTGGCCCTACTTTCACGTGTCTCATTAGCCAGCAGTTCCAGAGGCTCCAGTCCGGTGATCGTTATTGGTACGAGTCTTCGCAGTCGCCTTACCCGTTTACTCCAGGTTAATTTTTATTAATTTAATTCTGAAAGATTAATGTAAAGCAGTTAATTTATCTTAATAATGTTTACTTTGCAGATCAACTTGTCCAATTACGAAGATCTTCTCTGGCAAAATTAATCTGCGATTGCTCGGATGACATTGATGAAATCCAGCCGCTAGTTATGCAATCGGCGGGAGATGGGAATCCCATAACTCTATGTGACGATATAGAGGCCGTGGATTTTTCTGCTTGGAAAGAAGCTAATTGATTTTTAAAATTTTAAAAGACAAATTTTTATTTACTTGTATGAAAAACATTATAATTAACTTTGTAATTTTTGTAATTTGATTTTTTTTTAATACTATTTATTCATCACCATCACCAATATTTGAGTTGTCGTTTTCTTCATCTTGATCATCGTCCAAAATATCGGATAAAACATCATCATCGCTTTGAACTGATGAATCAGTCACTGAGGTTGGTCTCTCATCAGTTGAAACAGATCCCTAAAATTAAAAATTTTTATTTATTTACTTATTCAATTTAATCAGCCCTAGAACAAGTGTTTCCTATGGGCCGTAAAGTACAGAATATTACATTCACAGTGAGTAATTTTATATACATAAAAGTGAAACATATTACACTTATATATTATATATAAAGTTAATTGATTTGAATTAAATTAAGGTAAGTTACTGAATCTAAGCATTATTAAATGTCATTATAAAAACTAACTGTAGGCAGAAGTTTTAAATTCTTTCAAAGTTCTTAGTGCAACAATGTCTGAAGGTAGTTCGTTCCATAATTTTATTGCTGTTAATAAGAAAGACTGCTCAAACGTAACTGTCTTGCACTGCGGTTGACAGAGTACGTCATTGCGACGATTTGATCGACCCCTAACTGTCAGCAATATGTAAAAGTTACTGTGTAATAACTTCGTCATAATTTAAATGCAACATCTTGTACACTACACCTGTAATAAAAAATTCCCGTCTACCCCGTAAACATAACCACCCGAGCTTTATATAAATTTATGTTAGGGTGGTGCAAAAAAACCTACTAACATTTTTTCACTCGAGACTCAAAAAAAAAAAATAGTTTTTGATGTTTTAAGAGCTCTCTTTAAAAGACAGCTTAAAAAAAAAATTTTAAAAGGTCGCTCGAAATTTTTTTAAATTTCAAAAATCGTCAAAAATCAAATTTTTTTTTTTTATTTCTTTTTCTAGTTACGTTATAATTTTATAGATCAAAAAAATGGTTTTCCTGAAAGTTTCAGTTCAAAATGTGAATTTTAAAAGGTCGCTCATAATTTTTTTTAAGTTTATTAGTGACTATTTAATTGGATTAGCATTTTTTGACTCTAAAATTAAAAAAAAATATTATTGACACTGGCCTAGTTATTTGACATTTGCAATTTTATTTTAATTAAAAAAATAAAATTTTCTCAAAAAAATAATTATATTGAAATTTATAATTCAAAAATTATATTTATCAATTTATTAGAGTTGAATTGTTTTTTTTTATTGAATTAAAATAAAATTGCAAGAGTCAATAACTAGGCGAGTGTCAATAACTGAGTCTTTTACCTTATATTTAGCAAAATATAAAATATATTTATATAATTTTTAATTTATAAAAAACTTTACAATCATAAAAAATTACCTGAGATAATATTGCTTGACCATCAAGATTCTTATTAAGAAGATTACCCATCCAGAAAGCGCCGCTGGTATTATTAAACACTAGCATTCCTTTAACAGAGTAAACCATTTTCTCCAAAATAGTTTTGGCATTTGGAATTAATTTGGATAAAGCTATGTCTTTTTGTTCAGTACTGTGACAGCAGATTGCATTCAAATATCTAGTCCCTCCCTGAACCATTTTAATGGTTGATGTAACTTCATCGGCATGATTTCGCAAACAGTGTTCAAAAGTGGGAATTGCTGACTCGAGGAAAATCTTCAACAGGGCTGGTGTACATCTCAAGTAAGCCATCAACATGCTTTTAGTGGAAACCTTTTTACAAATCGCTACTAGGCGTGATAAATTTAGAGCTACTTCCTTCCAGACTTTCAATTTTTGAACGTCACTAAAATAAAATTTTTTATTATTACCATTTATTAATTCTTATCAAATCTAACATCCAATTTTATTTTTCACTCACGTCATTGCAGGCTGTAAGGCAAGCTTAGTTCCTTTTAAAAAGGCTTCGTACAATTTTTGGTACAAATTATGCAAATTCGAGCGCATAATTGTCGGTAGTCTCGTCAACTTATCTTGAGGCTTCTCTAAAGTATTAGCTTCTTCAGGCAGCCATTCCAAGACTGACGATACTGTTTCTAAAGGATTTGGCTCATGTTCAAGCCAGTTTTTCAGCAGCCTCGACACCGACGATCTAAACAGAGGACCAGTCTGTCGATCATTGGGCCATTCCAGGCACAAAAATCCATACGCCATTTTCGCTACAATTAATAATTTATTTTTAGACTTAAAAAAAATCTTTTTTATTTTAATAAAAAATAAAATACCTTGTTTGTCTTTTTTTTCTCGGCTAAACGTTGTCGAGTGTTTCATTAAAGCTTTACACGTGTCAACAAGCTCAGAAGCTATCGAAATTTGCGTAGCAACGTCAGCTAATGACTCGAAATATTTGTAAGATTCAGAAACTAATTCTCTAGCAGATCGAAGAGATAAATTTGATTCATCTACTTGGCCAGCAAGTGTTCTAAGTCCCTCTAAAAATTTACATGAATATAATAATCAAAAATAAAAAAAAATTTTTTTTTTTAAGAGGGTATTCTAGTCTAGAACCATGAATTTCAGGTAATTTTTTGAAGTGCCATAAAAAAAAAGGCAATCAATATTTCTAGTATCCATTTTTTTATGTTATTTATTAACATTATAAGAATTCAGAACAAAATAAAAAAAGTTGAAAATTCAAAAAATTAGCAACTGATAAACGGTCAATAATGTTCTGGATTGTTCTAAAAATTTTTAAAACATTGTATAAAATTTAAAAGTAGAAATTCTTAGAACGATCCAGAAAATTTATTAATTAGTGGAGATAAATTTTGCGACTGTATGAAGCTAAAAGTAGAGCCCACACTTCAGTTGATTTTTTACAAAAATTGTTAATTTATATCAACAAATAACTGTACTATTAAAAATGACCCGGCGAAACGGATATTCACAGCTTGTAAAAAAAAAAAATATTAATCTAGAGTAATGCCGCTATGGCTGGAACTACGGTCATCCCCAAATTTCAATTTTTACTGTTTTAAAAAAATTCGAAAAAGTCAAAAAAATTAGTAAAAAAAAATTTTCTTTTTTTTTTTTTTTTTTTTTTTTTTTTTTTTTCAGGCAGTCGCCATTTTTTGAAAAAATTTTTTTTCAACTTTTCCATAATTCCAGCCATATCGACATTACTCTAGATTAATAATCTTTTTTATTTTTTTATTTCAGATTGCTAGGAGAGTTGGAATCGTGGGTATAGTTTAAGTTACTTGCCAATTTTTTGAGACCCCCCATTTTATCTGCTAATTTTTTGAATTTTCAAAATTTTTTTGTATTCTTATAAGGTAAAAGACTCAGTTATTGACACTGGCCTAGTTGATTGACACTTGCAATTTTATTTTAATTAAAAAAATAAAATTTTCTCAAAAAACCAATTATCTCAAAATTTATAATTCAAAAAATATATTTATTAATTTATTAGAGTCGATTTGTTTCGTTTAATTAAAATAAAATTGCAAGTGTCAATAACTAGTTCAGTGTCAATAACTGGGTCTTTTACCTTAATGTTAATAAATAACATAAAAAATGTATAGTAAAAATATTGACTGCCTTTTTTTTACGGCACTTCAAAAAATTACCTGAAATTCATGCTTCTAGACTAGAATCCTCCCTTAATATTTACCTCTTAATAATTCATGATGCGCTGGATTATTAAATCCCTTCCAATTAAAAATCGCAGTAAGAAGACTTAAAATCAGTCTGAATGCATAATTATGCTGACTACTCTCTTCAACTCTCAATTTATCAACAAAATCCGACAACTTCATACAAATTTTCGATAGCTGACTAATCAAATCTTTCATAAATTTTTCCGTGACATTATCTTCATTAAAACTGGCAAGTAACTCTTTAATAATAAAACAAACCTGTCCCGTCGAAACATTATCAACATTACTTTGTGACATTTGAACAGGTATAGTAACATCAAGCAGATACAAAATTTCCGCATCTAATCGTCTAAAGTACATGGGATTTTTAGTACTGAGTAGTGACCCCATTTCCCAGGATTCCCATTCAGGTAAAGTTTTCTCCGCGACGCTTTTGTCTTTGTCTTTGTCTTCGGTTCCTTTTTTTCCCTTCTTGCTGCTCTTTTTCTCAACCTTATTAAACGAGGGCAGCGGAAACGAATGAAAGTAACACGGCGGGGCTTGATAACGCGCATCAGCCAACGACAGCAAAGTCGCTAGCTCTCCTTGCAACTGCATTACATTAGCTAGTCGCTTAGAAATTAGCCTCTGTAAAAGCGGATTTCGCTCGGTCACACAAGAATTTATTAGTTCACGGAACCAATTAATACAATGAAACATAAGATCTATTGTCTGCGCATCCGGAAGATCTAGATCCGCTGGCATTAAAACCGCGCAGTTAAAAAACTCGCTGATTTTCAATCTTTCATTGCCTATATGCTGGTTACAAATTTTCATTAACCTCAGCAGAGTTGGTGCAATTCCTTCGTACTTCCCCGAACCAAATTTAACGAGAAGTCCCTGAAGGTCATTAGAAGCATTCAATCTAAAGGTAGGCTTCAGCGGACCGTCGTAACTGTCTGTTATGTAGACATTAAAAAACTCATCTTCAATTAGCTTGATAATTTCATTCAAAAATTCCACTTTTATGTCATCATTCTGCGCTATGATACTGCCCAAGGTGTCGTAAAAAAATCCACGTGACCTCGGACACTCTTTAACACCACTCAGAATTTTTTTAAAAATATCCAAAGCCATTTTTAGCTCTTCCTCGCTTGTCGCAAGATGTTTTATGGCCATGACACCTCCTGCGACTCCTTTAGATTTAACAATTCCATCGTGACAAGATAATTGTTTCGACAATAAAATAAACAGGTCGTCTCTCAGAGTATCGGTGATTGTACTAGAGCTAGCGCAAAGTGCGTGTAACAAATCATTGAGCATAGTGACTTCTTTAAGGTCAAGTTTTTCCATTTTTTCAAGCAAAATTCTTAAATAATGACAGTGAGCTTGCAAATACCGACGCTCGTCTCTGTTCTTAGTCATTTTGCACAAAATTGCAAGAGCGTTCTTGGCAGTCTGATCATTATTACCCATCAGCACGATTAATTTTTCAACAATTTCTCGCTGCTTGTGAATCAGCTCGCCGTGAATTAGAAACTGATGGCGAAACCAATCGGTAGTGAAGTCTATCAGGACACCGTCCTCGGATTTTAACAAATTACTCGCCATATTCAAAGCCGCTGACTGCAAATCTTTAACGACTTCTTGATAGCCGGAGTAGAAGTCATTAAGCAGACTCGAACGGTAGAACGCAGTCTTGATGTGCTGCTTGAGTATAGCCTCGGCTTTTTTTTTCTTAACCGTTCCTTCGTATAGAAGCAGCAGAATAATTAGATCGAATGGCTTGGCTTGCTTGTTGGTGCTTGTTGAAGCGACTACGTTTATCGCTGCATTGGCCATCTCTTTACTGAGAACTATTACCATCCTCAGCGCGCTTACTATGATAGTTTGGTTTGAGTAATACTCCTCAGAGTTCTCTCCGTCTAGTGGTTGGAGTTCAAGCACTCGTAAGTTACGCAATACTGTTTGACAGACGTCGATCGATGGGCAGTCGTCTAAAGTAAACTTAATTATTGCTGCCATCTGATCTATGTGACAATTGCGGCCTAGTAGAGTCAGCATGGTTTCGCGGAGCTCTTCCAAAAATTCTTTTCCCAGCGATAAGTTACTAATGCAATCTAAAATTACGTTTGTTAATTCTCGCTGGGCTTCCATGAGCTTGCAGAGGATTTCTGCTATCATTTGATGCTGGGTGTCGGTCACTATGTCTGGTATAAATGTTATTAATTCACGCTGAAACCATATCGGACTTGTTTCTAATAATTCTTCGAGTTTCAGTGTTAATGCTTCGGGGTCGTTTACTACTTCAAGGAAACGCAGCTGCTGGAGTAACTGATAAGCCCATGGTACACTGTCTGGTGAATCTCTAAATTAAATAATTATTAATTTTTTTTTTGTAATTACTAAAGGCTAGTTTTTGAATCTGGGATAAAAATATAATCTATATTATTAAGAGGGTAAGCAAAATTTTTATTGGCCAGTGTATTTATATGATAAAATGGGTTCTTGGGGTTAAATTTAGTATCTTTGGAAAAGTCTTGACCTGAAGTTGTGCCTTTTCATAGTTTCATATTATTCTCACTAATAGTTAATTTATGATGATAAATATTTAGGCTGCACTTAAAAGTGATCTATCTCTAGATACATAATTAAAAAATGACCTTGTTTCTTGTGAACTATTGACATTTTTAAAGATATAAGCTCATCCTGATGGTACACTCATCGAGACCTTTCATTTGAGTACCCACATCAATTTTTCATATATTTTATATATTTATATATATATATATATATATATATATATATGTATATATGAAAAACATCAAAACTGCATGTGGGTACTCAAATGAAAGCTCTTGATGAGTGTAACATCGGGATGAGCTTATATCTTTAAAAACGTCAATATTTAAGAAAGTACAATGCAATTTAACAAAAGTCATTAATTAATCAAGCAAAATTAAAATAAATAACAGATAAATTTATTTACTTAACTTTGATCTAAATGAATTCTTCTGTATTTTTTTTCTTGTTATTCATAATTTCTTTTAGTTCACAAGTCACGGCAGTCACATAGTGATTTCAAGGTTGCTAATTATTTATTATAGAACAATTTATCTACTTACGCAGCTACAATAGTCTCATTTAATTTCGTCAGCAGACTATTTAAAACGCTACTCTGTATAGCAGGAACTTGTAAAAAAATTTTTATAATCGAAGAGCTTTTAAATGAATCCATTTGACGACCATCGGAAGAGTTTATCGTCGTTGGATTCAAGCATTTATTGTCTTGTCCAAGATCTTCTGACAGATAATTGTCGAACTCTTTTAAAACATTTTCCTTGGAATAATCACCGGAGAGTAACGCTTGCTGTATTTTTTTAACCGTAAGCAACGGATCGTTTTCTGAAAAGTATCAGTAAGTATTTAAATTTTTAATTGAATAGTTTAATAAAGAATTACCTAAAATATAATGAGTGTCGCTTTCATCTGGCAAGATTCCAATGTGACTGAAAAATTGACTCAAGACATTTGCTGTTTGAGGACGATTCCGTGGAACGAATCCTGTAGGCTTGCGACTGACTCTAGGGTCTCTCGCTTCTTTTTCAGGAGCTTTTTTAACTGGGCTCGGAGATTCTGTAAAAAATTAAGCATTAAAAATCACTCAAGTTTATAATTAGTAAATTAAAATTATAAATTATTTACCTGAAACTCGGACTCGTTTGGCTCGAGGGGAAGAAAAAATATCTGGTAGTTCATTTTCTTTGGCGGAGCTGTCAGGAGACTCGTCAATGATGTCGAGGTTTGGTTCAGACTCACGTCTTTTATTGGTACCCGAAGTTGATGGTGCAATTAAGTTTGATTGTTGTCTGAGTAGACTAGTCTTAGAACTCCGTTGTGACGCTCTTAGTAATTCCGTGTTTGACGTACGTTGTGATCTTTGTGAAAGATTACCACTAGCAAATGCATCATTGACTTCTTCTGTTGACGCTGTAGAAGATTGAGTGTCTCGAGTGTTTACATTCCGATGCAACCCTCGTGATTTTATCTTTCGTCGGTCCATTTTTCAGATCTAGATTTTGATTTTAAAAATTATTGACAGATATCAGCTGATTTATTTAAACTAAATTATTTTTACAAACATTAAATGATTATCTAATAAGAACATAACATATTTATGAAAATTAATTTACCAGGTATTTGTTAATTTTTTTGAACAAATAAATTATGGCAAAAAAAATGAAAAAAAAATTGACCTCCAGAAATTAAAAAAAAAAAAAAAAAATTAAAAATACAATTTTTTAATAATAATTTTTTGAAACAAATTTATTTGTCAAATAAAATTAACAAAATTTTATTTAAATGCTATTTATTGTATATAAACATTCCTAATCATTCTACACATGAAAATGTAACATATTGTTGTAAATTGCCGAGGGTGTTTCTGCCAACTTTAATGTTATACCATAAATATAAATGTAATTATAACTGTTAAATGATATTTTAATATAAAAATTAATTTAGCATATACTTTTAATAATTTTAAGAATTTTATAACCAAAAAAAAAAAAATGATATTAAAGTTAGTTGTCCCTTAACCATTTTTTAATTTTATTTAACAAAAAAATTTGTTCCCAAAAATAATTAAAAAAAAATTGCATTTTCAATTTATCAAAATTTCTAAATGTCAATTTTTTATTCATGAAAATTAATTTAGCATATATTTAATAATTTAAAAAATTGCATAACAAATAAATAATGGCAAAAAAAATTAGAAAAAAAAATTGACATCTAGAAATTTTAAAAATTAAGAAATGCAATTTTTTTAAAATAATTTTTTGGAACAAATTTTTTTGTAAAATAAAATTAAAAATTTGTTGAGTGACCGCTAACTTTAATGTCATTTTTTATTTTTTTTATTTATTTGATAAAAAAATTCTTAAAATTATCAAATATCTGCTAAATTTATTTTCATGTAATTTATTTATTAGAAAAATTATTAAAATTATTAAATAACTGCTAAATTAATTTTCATAAAAAAATTGACATGTAGAAATTTAAAAAAATAAAAAATGCAATTTTTTTAAACAAATTTGTTTGTTAAAAATATATGACACTGAAGTTAGCAGACGTCTAAAAATTTATAATTTTTTTTATTTATTAAATTACAACTAAAAAAATATTTTTAAAAAATTGCACTTATAGTTTTTCAAGTTTTTTACATATGAAATTTTTTCAATAAAAAATTTCTAAAAATTTTGAAATGTCAGCTAACTTGATTTTCATTAAAAATGTTGTTTAGTGACTGCTAACTTTAATGTTATTATTTTGATTGTCAGTTTGTCAGTTTCTGACAAAATAACATTTGTTAGCCTCTTATAGATTTTTATATTCATCAATTCACACAAAAATCATTTCCAAAAAAAAAACAATAAATGTAGAATTACATTATTTGTAATCAAATATAATATAATTAAAAATAAATATACGTTTGTACTTACAAAAATAGCTAATACGTATTACCTAAACAGTAATTTAGTAACTTTAACCTGCACAAACTTGTTTAGTTGTTTACATTCTCGGAACTCCCTCACAAGTTTTTTACCGCCATTTTATAAAAATATGTTCAGCGCCACTAACGGCGGGAAAACAAACTAATTCAAATTGGGTGACCTTGAGTAACGGGGCACTCGCTCTGACATGCCATAGCGTTGACTTTCAAGTTGGTTATTTGAGCGAGAGCCGGGTAATAAAATAAAAAGAGTGAACACGTACCGTAAATAACGTATCAAAGAGAGCAATAACGACAACTGAGTGATTCTGGTGGGAGGAAGCAAGAGAGAGAGGAAAATGAAAGGCCGTGCCCGAGTAAGGAGAACAAAGAACGTAAACAGCGTATACGTAGGCTTAGGCTGGGTGAGTTGAAATGAAAGAACTAATATAATAATGTATTAATGTATATTGTGTTGCAGATTCTGGTGTTGAGAGTTGAAACGCCAACTCAGACTTCAGACTGCTGAGTGCAGAGTAAGTACCGAGTACCGAGTATTCCGAGTACTGAACTACTGAACACTTAAACACAGACGAGACTCAGTACCCGGGATTGCGGATATAATAGTTATAGTTATCAGTTATAAGTGAAAAATAGGGTAAATAATTTTAATTTTAATGGTAATGGTAATTTAAAGAGTAAAGGGCATTAAGTTTTATTTTGCCGCGAGCATGAGAACTGCTGGTATGGCGTACAAGAAGAAATGAAGAAATGCCGTACCCTTACCATACTTACCATACCTAGAACTCTCAAGGCTTCTTTAAAAGTGTTACGGTGAACGATTCACTGGCTCTCGTGTGACTCAGTACCCAGCACCCAATATTATATCCAGTTCCATACTTGTTACTCTGCTAGTTAACGTCCAAGAACTGTTGCTTTACATATTTTTACCCGGTCACTGTGTTATGTGTATTTACATTTTATTAATATATTTTAATAACGGCGTATTTAATATACGATTTACTTGAATGAACTTGTGTCATTGATAAGTCAATTGATTAATTGGTAATTTTTATTTCTAGTGTGTTTTATAAATAATATTCATTGTTTTTAATAATAATGTAATAGGTAAGTTAAAAATTTTTTTATTTTTAATTTCTTAGTAAAACTTAAACAATTAAAATAAATAACAGATAAATTTATTTATTTATTTAACTTTGATCTAAATGAATTTTTTTTTTTTTGTTATTCATAATTTTTATTGCAGAGGTTTATACATATTAGCAATTTAATTAAAAAAATAGAGTAAATAGCGATTAAATAAATCACCGGATACGGTGAGAAAATTAACAATAAAATTCACTGAGATAAATAAAGGTGATTTATGACTCATTGTATACGTTTATGACAAAACTGGTTTTATAAAAAATAGCCGAAGGAAAAAAAAGAAACTGAGTTTTAATTGTAATTATTTTTTATAAATAATTTATTTATAAATTACTGTATTGGAATTTTCACTGGTATTATTTGGCAAAGCAGTTGTGAGAGCGTAACAAAATATAGAAAGTAATTAAATATGTGTACATGGTATTTTAACCACGTGAAAATGTATGACAGTGGAATGCATTTAAATATTTTGTCGGGGTATCAAAATATTTACTTATAAATAATTGATAAATTTATAAATTTATAATAAGGCAAATTTATAAATTTATCATATTGTTTATTATTGTGATTTATTGTAATTATTATTTATTTATTTGTATTGATGAAAATTAAGTTAGCCGACATCTAAAAATTTTTATAATTTTTTTTTATCGAAAAAATCATTACAAAAAAATTAAAAAAAATTTTCATTTGTAAAAAACTTGAAAAACTATAAGTGCAATTTTTTAAAAATATTTTTTAGCTCTAATTTAATAAATGAAAAATATTCAAATAATTAAAAACGTCGGCTAACTTTAATGACATTTTGTATTGATATTTTATAGATAGATAGGCATAAAAAAAACTTGACAATATTGTATAGTTGGATATTGTAAAACATACAATACGTTTATGAGCCTTTTCATACAGTTCCTTTCAACATTCAGGTAGTAGGGAATAACGTTCAATGACCTGGAAGAGGCAAAGAGAGAGGCAGAAATGCCTTTTTTTAAGCAGATCAAACGTTTATTTTTTGCTAATTATATTTATTATTATCCCGGATAATAATTATCCATTTAGGTATAAATATAAGCTGTACTAAGTACCGGTAGGCGGTTTTGGTATGAGCTTTAAAAATTTAATCGTATAATTTTAATGGACTTAATTAATGAGATAAGATTATGAAAAATTATTAGTTAATTTAACGAGGCCATTCAGGTTAATTGATAAATAATTGGGGTGATTAATATTGTTAATAATAATTTAATTAATCTGTCCTATTTATAGTTGTTAATAGTATAAATAATAATAATAATATGTGTGCAAAGTTGACAGTTTTAATGAGAGAAAGTTTATGTTGAGATTCTGTTGTTTTTTACGCTGTTTATTTTATTTGCTTTAATTACTGTTTTAGATTTGAATTTGTGAAAATGGAAGATGCTAATTGGTGAGATTTTATGTTTAATGGAGATTGAAACAAGAAAGAGAGAAAAATTATAAAGAAAAATGTCTAAGGAATGTAGATATTTTGTCCAGCATGTTTGGAAAGAAGATTTGTGCGTGAACTGTTTTAAATCACGCGAAGATCATCATAAATTATTAAAGGAGCGCTCGAAGATTTATGTTCCCTCGCCGGAGATATTAAATTTCAAGGTAATTGTCTTTTAATTCCTTCTTATGTTTAATTATACCAAAGATGGCTGATAGGCGGCAATTGTTTCTGTTAATCACACAAATAAATTTATAAATTATCTAATTGTCTCTATCAATGATTAAAATATTTTTGATAAATAATATTAAAAAATGCAGATTTTAATCGCTACGCTCATTGAAATTTAATACTTAACTTTGATTTATTAAGAACGTAAAAAAAATAATGTGATATTGCATAAGTGTAACTAAAGCATTATTTAACACATTAGAAACATCAATAATATTACTTTTGCGTAATATCCTAGCTAATCACTTTGTTTAATTCTTCAAGGTGTTTAAAAACAGTAGTTTTACTTTTTATTACAAATAAACATTTATAAATATTTTTCCATGTCTAATTGTTCATTATATTCAAAGTAAATATATACTTATATATATTAAATTACACTATCTATTAATAAGAGAAAGGAAAACATGATAATAATAAATAAAGTAAAACAAACATTATCAAAAACATTCTTTAGAACTACTTTACGTCATAATTCATTACTATTATTATTATAATTATAATTATAAAAATAATTCTCTACAAATTTAGAGTATCTTAAAATTTATTTTAAGGGATCATTCTGGTTGCGCGGCTCAAAAAAAAAAAACAAACATTCATTATTTTTGTTACACAGAAATTATTATTGATATTGAGATAAAATTAATTCAGCTTTACACATACACTCTTGAATAATACAAAAAAATCTAATTTTATGTTTACATTTTTTATACACAGAAAAAAAAACTTTTTGCACCAAAAAAATTTTAAAGAGGACAAAAATTATTTTGGAGCAAGAAGAAATTTTCTTGGCTCAAGAAACTTTGACTTCATTCAAGAAATTTTCAATCTTCCTGAATATTTTCTTGAGCCCAGAAAATTTACCCTCCAATCAAGAATTTTTTTTTCAATGTATGAATAAACAATAAGTGAATGGAGCTCCTCAGAAAATTGGTATGACGTACATGATAACTTGATAATTCATTTAAAATACAATAACCAAAATTAATTACCTTCAATATATAAGTGGCTATTGTATGAACTGCGGAAATTAGTATTTATTGATGAATAATAAAATGGTTTTATATACAATTTTCAGTCCTAAAAAAATATTAAAAATCAAAATTTTGATTTGGCTGTAGCTGATGCAACATCTATTACTATTTAGAATATGTGATTCATATTTCATTAAGATCGGGTCAGTGATTTCGGAGATATCATGTACGTCAATCAAATAAACATAATTCTAAGATAAACGCGTTATAATTTTTTTTTTTAATTGAAAAAAAATCTTACTTAAAGTCAATCAGCGATACTAGCACCATGCAAAATCCTTTCAGCTTTTTTAAAAATTTGATTTTCTTTCACTCGAAAATCTATATAAACCTCATAAATAATAATAGTTACAGTGGTATGAGAATTAATTTAGCAGATATTTTATAATTTTTAGAATTTTCTTAACAAATAAATTATGGCAAAAAAAAAATTGGCATAAAGAAATTGAAAAAAATTAAAATCTAATTTTTTTGAAGTAACTTTTTGGAACAAATGTATTTGTTAAAAAAAAAAAATTAAAAAATGGTTAAGTGATTGCTAACTTCAATGTCATTAGAGTGGTCCGATAACTTAGAAATTCCAACACATTACTTATAGATATGTATACTTTCGAAAAATATAAAAAAATAATAATAATTTTAAAAAAATTACAAACCAGAATGATTTCTTAATCTAAAACTAGTAACCTTGCAGTCACTATGTGACTATCGTGACTTGTGAACTATAAATAAATAAAATTTTACTGTGTTAAATAATGGCTTTTATTAAATTGCACTGTACTTTCTTAAGGTGTTAGGTCAAAACAACTCAGACAATACAACTTTGACTTTAATAACTCTTTTCTATAAACTCATTCCGGTGTTACACTCGTCAAGAGCTTTCATTTGAGTACCCTCATGCATTTTGATATATTTTTTATACATACATATATATAATACATATAAATATATGAAAAATTGATGTGGGTACTCAAATGAAAGGTCTTGATGATTGTAATGTCGGGGTGAGCTTATATCTTAAAAAATGTCGATAGTTAACAAGATAGCAATGTCACTTCTTAATTATTGACATTTTTAAAGATATAAGCTCATCCTGATGTTACACTCATTAAGAGCTTTCATTTGAGTACCCACATGCATTTTGATATATTTTTCATATATACATAAATATAAAATATATAAATATATGAAAAACTGATGTGAGTACTCAAATGAAAGGCCTCGATAAGTGTATTATCAGGATGAGCTTATATCTTTAAAAATGTCAATAGCTCACAAGATACAAGGTCATTTCTTAATTATGAATCTAGAGATAGAGAGCATTTTCAAATGCAATCTAAATACTTATTATAATAAATTGACTATCGGTGAGAATAATATGAAACCTTGAAAAGGCACAAATTCAAATCAAGATCCTTTCAATTAGACTAAATTTCACTAAAAAAAACCGATTTTATCATATGACTGTCCCGGACCCAAAATTTTTCTTATTCTCTTAATAATATAGATTATTTAAAAAAAATTATAATGTAAATAATTCTATATTTTCAGAGTATTTTAAGAGAAACTGGCAAGCAAACAGAACTTCCTAGAAAAAGTGTTGACTTTCCAGAAGCACTGACAGAAGTAATCGGTTACGGTGGAGACTACATCTACAGCGATGAAGAATCCGAATCTGAGTGCTACGACCAAGAGAAATCAAAACCAGACGAGCATGTGCCAGAAAACGACGAGGACCGTGCACTGAGCAACCTGACGCGCGCAAACACCAACTTCAATCGGACAACAGCGAACATCGTAGACGCGCCATCAGCTCCGCCTTCATCTTCATCGTCATCTTCCTCGCTGTCCACGTCAACGGAGGTAAAAGTATTACCCAACTTGATGCTTGGAACTCCTCAGAAAGGCAACGACGGGAAGAAAACAACCCTCCTGGTATCCGTGACGCCATTCAAGTCCGACAGCGCCGTCGGGCCCGCGAAACTAGATCGAGATTGGCTGGATCGTGACGTGACTGGGAAAAACTGGATAGATATGACCGCAACGACTGCCATAACAGATAAAAAAGCTAAAATAGTGCTCGATAAAATCGTAGACATGCCGCTGATTGAGTCGAATAACTTGATATCGATGACTAAGAAGCTTACTTGTGATAAACCCGAGATTAAATACTCAAAGCCGGTGGATTTGGGCAAGCAAACAGTTGATAAAGGATTTAAAAGCCATAATGAGACGACTAGTAATCATAATCAAGTAATTGTAAACAAAGAGTCTGTAAATAGTGAAGAGATTGCCATTCCTGATTTAGGTGAACGTACTATTGAAGGAGAGTCGACTGTTGTTGAGTCTGAGAATGTTAAAAAGGAGACTAACCACGACGGTGATAATAATAATGATCGAGACAAAAGTATACTTAATGGTAATGGTAATAATAATGATAATAATGATGATAATAATAATAAGAGTAAGAATAAGGATTGTGATGTTAATGACAATAATGTTAATGAGGAATTATTAATGGAAAATAGTAGGGAAGATGCTGGAGCGCCGGATGGTAAGGCTGCGGATGATGAAACCTCGGAATCTTCTTGCTCACTCACTCATGTTTCCACAATACCGCGCAGCTCGTTTCTTCACGGAGAAACTACCAAGTCTGTTAGTAGTTCAAAGTCTGCTGATGATGAAGTGTTGTCAGATAGTTGCAAGAATAAAAATTTTACCACGGAAATAACTTCGAGTGAGGACGATAAGTTGGTTGCCAAGGAAACAGTAAAAACAAAAATTACTGGAAAAAGAAAAAGTCACGATTGCGGCAGCCAAAGACGGCAAGCGCCAAAACCTCCAGATCAAATGGAAGAAGAGTCGCTGAGTACTTTGTTCGCGAGAAACCCTGTGACGAGTGTTAAGTCTGATAGCCCGGTTGTGAGGGAAAAAGAAAAACGGGAGCGAGCTACGTCTTGCAGTCCAAAGTTCAGTCGCACTGAGGATGACGAGTCTATGAATAATCCGACTTATTCTGGTCATATCAATAATGATATTTCTCGAAAAAGTGTTTCATTGTCTGAGTATAGTTTGAATTCATACTCGCGTGAGTCATTAGCGGGTGATAACGCGGTTCAAGACCGAGACAAGAAAAAAGGCAAGTCTAGATTTTCGTTGAAGAAGTTACTGAGGATTGGGGCTTCTAGGAAGGAGATGAATATTACGACTTGCTCGCATACTTTTGCTGAGAGCTTTGATGATGACAGTGGGAGCATTAAAATAACACCCAGTCCAAGTTCAAGTCCGCGAGAGCAAGCTAATTGTAAGTCCAGGCCTGAAATCATTCATCCGCTGGAATTCAATGGCGCGGCTGTTGAAGTATTGCGTCATGACAAGCTAATTAATAGTCCGAATCAATCTTCCGGTCGCACTGACGCCTGTCCTGATAAATCCCGTTACTCCCAGACTGTTGGTAGGTATTTTTTTTTTTATTTTTTTGAAGTCTTGGAATTTTATATTCAATTGTTTGAATTATTTGGTAATTATTTATAAGTGGGGTCAACCCATGCTGAGCCGTGTTAATTTGTAGGTAGATTTCATTGAAATCTATCTATTGCATTGGTCCTCATATCAAAATTACGTCGGAATTTTGCTATAATATCATCTAACTAGTCGAGTATGGCTCAAAAATAGTACTGGTTCAAAAGTTTATAATTAGTCGTTTTTAAACTTTTTATAATTTTTGAATCGGTCGGTCGAATCTGCTCTAATTTTCAGAAAAACTAAATTTATGAAAGTTCTTTTAGATGCCTCAAATCATTTTTTGATCCGTCGATCCGTTTAAGAATTACGAGAGATTTAGAAACTGCTAATTTTACAATTGACAAAGTTTACAATCGGCTAATTTTATAGGTTTCTGCAGTAAGAATTGGCTAAATTCACGTAGCCACAGATTTCTCTTTTTGCTATTTTATGAATGACTGAATTTATAATTGGTGAATTTTCCATTTCGCTAATTTCATTACTATCATTTTTTATTTACAACTAATTTTACAAATGACATTATCAACAAATTTTCAAATTTAGAGTTAATAAACGTTCTAGTTTACAAACTGCTATTTTCCAGTAATATTAAAAACATAAATAGATAGATAATTTTATTAGATTCTGGAGCCAAGGCTCCCTCAGAACCATCATCAAGTATACATTACAATCAGTGTATAAAGTACAGAGTTTTTGATACATCAAATAAAAATTAAAATTAAAATTAAAAACAAATGTAGTAATTAATGGGATAACATGTTAATAGTGCTGTTAAATAATATAATACTTGTGTCATACAAAGCGCAACAACGTTCAATATAACAAATTAATAATTCTGTAAATAATAATCATAGCACAAACTACGGAATAATTCAAAATTCTCAGCTTTTGTAATTTCAGCTGGCAGCGCATTCCAAATGCGTATACCACGAACAAGAAACGAGTTTTCATACATACAACAATTAGATCTAGGTAGTCTTAAATAATTTTCCCTCACATACTTAAATATTAATTTAATGACCACGATTGTATGTATATGGAATATAACGCGGCTTGTGTACACGATAGCACCTACAATTCCAAGCGGATTTAAATGAAACTTGATACACATATTCTTTGAATGAGTTCAAAGATGAGTGAAATCCGTCAATAAGTTTAGAAATGGTAGCTCTTCAAAATTATCAAAATAGTGAAAATTACATTTTCGGTGATTTCATTGATGTATAACTTTCGATTGAAAAGAGATGGCTAATTTTTGATAAATTCATGTGAAAACTTATGAAATCACCTTTAATTTGACGTTTATAACATTAACATTTTGACCATTTTTAGTTATTTTATCAAAGTTAAAAGTGCAATTGAACCATTTTCAGGCAATGTGTAGCACAACCGACTTATGTATGTTATTTTATCAAGAATTCTCAACAGATCTTAATGAAATTAAGTATGCATATTTCTCGAACAATTAGATTGCATGAGCCCTAAAATGAGCGACATCCTTCAATTAGTTCAGAAATAGTAGCTCTTCGAACTATCAAAATATATGTAAAAATATTACAAGTATCAGACATTATTAATTCATTCTGTGAAATCTACCTTCTATTTCGGGAGTGGCCGATAGGCGTTTTTTTTTTTTTCAATTCATCAATTTTTTTTTTAAATTATTCGTTTCATTTGTACTGTTCAGAAAAAAAAAAAAATTTTAAATAGAAATTTTATTCAAAAACATGAAAGCCAAAGTTGAATTTTTCAAAATCCTTAAAAAAACTAATGAACGCGATAACTTATAAAATTTAATAAAATAAACTTTAATTTACATACCTCACTATCAGTCTAGGCCAAAAATTACCTACTTTCTCAGACAGATTTAATGAAATTTTAGGTACTTTTGCATTCGTTTTGATGTCATTGTTTTATTGTAACAGAAATTGTATATTATTAAATTATTATTAATATTATTTTGTAAAAAATACGTATTTTTTTTATTCGAGAAATCTACTTCAATTTCGGCTGCTGAATGGTCTTTTTTTTTTTTCATTTAACTTTCAAAAAAAGATAAAATAGAAATTTTATCCAAAAACATGAGCCAAAATTTTTTCCAACTTTTAAAGGCCAAAACGCTATCGAAATCTTTATTTTTTTCCTTTCACGGCATTTTTTCATAAATGCGCCGTAAAAATAAGCAGAAAAAAAAAATGTTAATTTCTCACCTAGTTGATGCCCCAAAATGAGGTTGACCCCACTTGTAAATAATAACCAATTATTTTTTTATTTTCATTTATAATAAACAATGAAATTGTTTTAATTAGCACACTTGGGAAAGCCACCATCACCGCCGAAGAATATTCAGCCTTCAAAAAATTACTTACACTCACTCATGAAGAAAACAAATCCCTCGCCACCGCTGAAAGACCACAAGAAACTAGACGACAATTGGAAAGCTTCAAATAATTTGACAAACGATGCTATTTACGCAAACCTAGGTAAGTTTCGGCCAATACAGTGCAATTGATATAGCCTAGTACTTAAAAAAATATTATTAATGATGTTATAATCTAGCTGTTGATCGGGATGTGATGCTAAATCGCTTTTAACGTTATATTTTTGTTAATCAAAAAGCTGTTACAAGTTTCCCTTAAATTACTTCCTATTTTTCTAGTCCTTTTTCTCCATTTGTTATTTTTTATATTATATAAATATATTAAATATAAAATTATTTTGTCACAATTAAATTTAAATATCCAATAATAAATAATATCAAGGGGAAGAGGAGTCTCTAAAAAATTCTAAATTATTTTTTATAGAGAACACGCTTTAAAATTGTCGAATTTTTTCATCTTTTTTTTTTTTTTTTTTGTAATAAACTGCACTGTTAAAAAAATTATAAAACTATTTTATAATCACAATATTTTTATAAAAAAATAAAATTAATGCTTGAAAATAAAATTTATCTAAACAACACACTATTTATATTTAATCTTACTTTAAGTTCACAAACTAAAAACATAAAACCTATTTTTTTTTTTTTTTTTTTTTTATATATTACGAAAAAAGATTGGTGATAAATGGGTAAGTTATTAAGTGCATGAAGTAATAGCTTTGGCACACGTTTTACGCAGCAACGTAGTAGAGTTTACTGATACCTATAATAAATATTAATAATTAATTAATTAATATCATTACAATAAGTAATTAAATAAAAAAAAACAAAACAAACAAAAAAATGCCTTGTGTGTCATGGTGTACTAACCCTGGCGCTTGATTCCTTGTGGCATTTTTGGATGCTGTCCTGCAGCGGCGGAGGATGTTGCAGGTGAGGTGAGGAGTGGCATTGCACCCTCTAAGCCTCAGCGAACCTCCAGCATGAGGAGTGTACAATCTCAGTCAGTCAAGAAGTCTGATGATGATGATACGAGTCACAACGCCAATATTGACACTGTCGATTCATCTCGGGTAATTTTATTAAAAATTAAATTAAAAATTAAGGGGAAACACCACTGTGACGATTGAAAAAAAAAAAAGGTGATTTTCGGGAATTTTTTTGACAGGGAAAATAAAGGAATTTGGGGATCGGATTTTTTTTTATTTTATTAAGGGTACATTAAAGATTATTATACTAAATTTTTATTAAAAAATATTTAGGTACTAGAAAAAATTTCCCCCTCCATAGTCGCATCGATAACTCAAAAACGGATCATCTGAAAATAAAAACCTAAATTAGTTTTTAATCAACAAGAATGTAGTTATTATTGCACGTACGGAATTTTGAAAATTTTAACTTTTAAAAAAGTAACGACTCAAAATTCCGTACGTGTAACGATAACTACATACTTACTGATTAAAAAGCAATTTGAATTTTTATTTTCAGATGATCCGTTTTTGAGTTATCGAGCACGTACGGAATTTTGAAAATTTTAACTTTTAAAAAAGTAACGACTCAAAATTCCGTACGTGTAACGATAACTACATACTTACTGATTAAAAAGCAATTTGAATTTTTATTTTCAGATGATCCGTTTTTGAGTTATCGATGCGATGGAGGGGAAAATTTTTTCTAATGCTCCACGAGATTGTTAATAACTTTGTAATAATTAAATATTTTTTAATAAAAACTAGCAACCTGCAAGTTTTTATTAAAAAATAAATTTTTAAAATAACAGTGCTATCACAGAATCAATTACAAATAATTTAATGAACAAATGTGACCGAAAAAAATTTATAGAACCAAAAAATTACTAAAAACTCCTTCAAAAAATTGACTACTAAAAAATATATAAAACCAAAAAGCACTAATTATTATCAAGACCTTTCTGATGATACCAAATTAAACTATAAAAATTTCTTTAAAAATAAAAATATGCTCGTCACAAAATTTTCCTTTCTCTCTCAATTATTTAAATCATAAATAAATATCGCTAAAAAATATCAAACCCAAATTACGATAAAGATATACCCGTTATTAAATTTTTCTTAGTCTCTTAATTATATAAATTTATTTTTGACATGGACAAAATAAAATAAAATAAATAAACAAATTTTGTTAATCGCTGAATTCGATTCTATATATAACTACTTCGAAAACTTATCATAATAAATAAAATATTTTGTTTTATGATTTAGAGTCATTAAATTAATTACTTTGATGGACTTTGCTTTGAGACAACGTTATTTATTTTTACTTTATTATTATCATTTCCATTACTGTTTATAACTTTTATTATTATTAAGTATTAATTTATATGTAAGGCCCTTAGGGAGCTAAGGCTTCAGGGTCTAAAAATTTTGATAAATAAATAAAATATTTTAAAAAAGCATATGAAACATTGAAAAGGCACTACTTCAGATCTCGACCTTTCCAACGATACCAAGTTTAACTTGTCACTAAATTTCGCTTATTCTCTTGATAATATAGATTTAGGGTAATAATCTTTAATGTACCCTTAATAAAATAAAAAAATCCGATCTCCAAATTCCTTTATTTTCTCTGGCAAAAAATTTCCCGTAAATCACCTTTTTTTTCGACCATCACAGTGGTGTTACCCCTTAAAGTCTAAAAAATTAATATTAATTTATATTTCAATCCAGGGAGAAGAAAATCAAATTAATAATTATTTTAATTCTACCGAAAATGATTTAAATTTAAAAAAAAATGAAGACAATGAGCGACAATGGAAAAATCATTTCGAGTCATGTCTCCGACAACGACGAGGTCGTAATATTTTCCACCGGAATCTTGAAGATAATTACAACGCATTGGTTATCGCAAATCATGAATCTCTTGCTCAATTATTCCAACAAGTATGTTACCAAACGTTTATAATAATTACTCAATCATTATTATTTATTATTATCACTATAAAAATAATTTTCAATTATTTAGTTTTTATTTTGTTTTGTTTGGTTCATTAGTTAGTGCAAGAAAATCAATTATCAGTTTCATGTATCAAGAGAACGAATCTCCAATTAAATGAATTTAATATAAATGTAGATACGATTAAAAAAATCGGCTGCAGAATTTTTTGTTCAGCCACCTGGAATAGCAATCAAGTTATACTGTGCTTCTCATCTGGCGGTCTAACTTCTCTCCCGACTTATAGGGAATTTTTTATCGTTCCTTTGGTTGAATTCGTCGACTCACTTCCAGATAATTTATTCAACAATTATACCGAGGATATTTCACACGAAAATGGTAATTAAGTAATAATCCTGCAATAATGCAATTGTTTGTTGAATATTTTAAAAGGTTCAATATTAATTATTATTATTATTATTATTATTATTATTATTATTATAAATATTAATTATCATTTTTTACTTTTATCCAGTGACTGTATCCGTTTTAACGTACACCCAAGTGGCAACTATTTCATCTTACGTCACGTCAATTCGTCAAAATTGCGAAAATATCTTTCAACAAAGTTGTCTAGTACTTTTGCAATTGGTAAATGCATTGAAGAACCTTCAGGCGAGGGGTATTGAAGAATTTCCAAAGAGTTTAAGTAACGTCGTACTTTGCCAAGAGGAAAAGACCTTATCCTGGCGATTATATCTTCTTCAAAAGTAAACTTGCTTTCACAATTCATTTTTTTGATTATTATTTATAAGTGGGGTCCATTATTTTAATTTTCATTTTTTTTAATGAAATTTTTATTTGATTTTATTCATTTATTTTTTTTTTTTTTTTAAAATACATAAAAAAAAGTTGATTATCACAATTTTAATAAATTTTCAAAAAAATTTATAAATTTTTTAGAAAATTGTGATATTTAAATTTTTTTTTTTTTTCATCAAATTGATCAATTATTTTTTTTACACTAATTTTTCATAAAAAAAATATATCAAAAAAATCTGGAAATTGGTTTACCGTGCAGACAGACCCTAACACTTCCCGCTGTTTGAATTTGAAGCGCCTTAAAATGTGTTTTTTGGATAATATTTGAGCTTTTCAAGCTTAAAGCATAGTTTTCCATATTTTGAGCTCTTTGAGCTCAAAAAATATTTATTAAGCTATATTTTGAATGAGTGATTCGATTTTTTTTTTTCGAAAAGTATTGACGCAGTTTTTAAAGCCCAAAAAGAAATATATAGGTTTAATTATAATAAAGTTAGCCGACATTTTTAATTTTTTTATTTTACTTTATTTTACTTCTATTTTTAAAAAATTTCACTTATAGTTTTTCATGTTTTTTACATGTGAAAATTTTTTTTAATTGTTTAATTAAAATTACTTCAATAAAAAATTTCTATAAATTTTCAAATGTCGGCTAACTTTATTTTCATATCGGTTTATATTGATAGGTTGAGAATTCTTGAAGATATCTTAAAAAAATTCCGAAAAACAAAATTTTGTGAGTTTTTAAATAACTATAACTTTTGAATCCGCCGTTCGATTTTTATTTTAAAAAATGCATTCGACGCCGTATTTTAAGCACAAAACACGTATGTACGGTTTTATTATAATTTTTTCAGTATCATAATTTTTTACCGAATTATAGCAAAAAATAGGGTGGACCCCACTTGTAAATAATTACCATTTTTTTCCAAGTATAAAATTCTAAAAATAAAAATAAATTTTATTAATTATTGATCTTAATAATTGCAGCTTACATATCGACGTTAATGATGGTGAAGATTGCGCATCTCTGTGTCAATGTGCCTTGGAAGCTCTAAAAATGCTGGATTTAACGAACAAATTTCCTATTATTAAACAACTATTAATCCGTGAGAGAGCCGTCAGCCTTTCTCAGGTAATTGAATAGTTATTAGCGCTAATTACTGATATTAATTTATAATCATAAATTACAACTTATAATTAATTAAAAAGGTAAAAGCGGTGCTGGAATACTCACTGTGGGGTCCACCGCATTCAGTCTTCGGAGCCTTAAAGGAACGCGAAGTTATTTTGCAGCGATGGCTGGATCTTGAACGCGCAAATCTTCTTCACGCTCTAATTAAAAAGCACACACCTCTCACAGTTTCAGATGAATACCAACTGGCATTTTTGATCCACACAACTGGAAAAATAATGTGCGAAGCATCTGTGCTTCTTGACCAACAAAACTCTGACAGCAAAATTTAGCTTTAAATATTTATATATAAATTATGCTCAACTAAAATTGTTACTGAAATTATATTGTTATCTTTATCTGTTAATTTATTATTAATTTCTTTTAATCATTTTATATCAAATAAATGACTGATTTATAGTTTATATATATATATATATATATATATAGTACAAGTTTCAATTGTTTAAATCGATTACTTTAAATATGAACAACTATTCCGATTTATAGCATAACTTATAATTAAAAGTTTATTATTTGCAGTATTTATTTTATTAAAAATTAAGTTTTCCGGCCTCCACGTCTTTTCATTGAAGACGTACATTGTGGACAATACCATTTTCCTTTTGGTGATGCTGTAATACCCACACATGGATAATGAAACCATTCACGGGGGCACTAAAAGAATAATATTATTATTTTTAATAGTAATATTAAAATTAATAACAATAATAATAATAATAATAATAATAAACACTATTCAAAGATTGGTGATTTTACTTATTAAAGAGCATTTATTATTTTAAGCCAACTTACCTGATCCGATTTGATTCTATTCAACTTTTTATCAATTAATTATTTCACCACAATATTGTCAGTATGAGCACTCATACCATCTTCGGGTGAATATATAATAGTTAAAAATTGTTAAAATTGATTTTTAAGACAAATTGTGTAAAGATGTAATCGTTTACTCAGTGAAATTTTTTTTCGGTAACCAAGTCTTGGTCTGAGCGGTCCGAATTATTTTTCAAGTTACCAAAAAAAGTTTCTATGAGTGCTCATACTGATAATATTGTAGTGAAATTAATAAATAAAAAACTGAATAGTCTACCATCAAATAGGATCAGGTAAGTTGGCTTATAATAATAAATGTTCTTTAATAATAATATTATAAAAAATTAGAGAAAAAATTTTTGCATTAGACTGGACAGCCAATAAACTGAAAATATTAAGTATTATAAAAACCAGTCTTTAGAAAAAATAAATATTAAAAGAATAATAATAATAATAATAATAACTAATATATAAAAATTGAAAAATTGAATTATGTATAAAAAAATGAATAAAAATAATTACATCAGCATTATCACAAGCAACCATATCGCCATAGGATACTTGGTCACAAATACAGTAACGTGGTTCATTTGGATCATAAGTCCAGTCAGGATTATCAGGATCAGTAATGGCAGTGGCTACTGGTGTGGTTACAATTGATGGAGATACTGCTGGCTGAGCAGCTGCTCCAATTACGCTTGAGCTCGATACCGTAGTCACTTTTCTATTTAATTAAAAAAACCCATAAGTAAAATCATGTAAAATTAAAAATTGAATTAATTAATTAAGCTATAAATCATTTTTTAATTCTGGGTATTAACTTTTTGTGTTTTTTGGTGGTCTCCTGTATCGCAGCGATGGCAGTTTGCGCGGCTCCAGCGAGTTCTTTGCTAAATTCAGCGGCGTGGACACCACCACCTGTGTTTATTGCCTCGTAGCTGGCCTTGAGACTGGCAGTTCGTCGGCCTTGCTGCATCTGCTGGGTTGCCGCGATGGCCTGAGAAGCTGCAGCCGCGATGGCGTTCCCACCAGCACCTATGTGTCCTAAATTGTAGCTGACGTTGGTAACTGGATTGACGCTAGCAGTCGGGGGAGTCAGATTAGCAGCTGCTATCAGCGTTCCTGAGTTGGCTGAGGTTGGACGAGGCTCGGATATACTTGAGGTCAATTTTTCAGCGGCTAAGCGCTTCTCCACTGATGCTGTTGATGCGTTTGAATCTCGTCGCTTTTCAGATCGCGCTGAAATTTTTTTATTAGAAGAATAATTAGATACTAGCAACCTTGCAGTCACTTTGTGACTTGTAAATTATAAATAAATAAAATTTTGCTTTATTAAATAATGACTTTTGTTAAATTGCACTGTACTTTCTCAACTATTGACGTTTCTAAAGATATAAGCTCATCCCGATGTTACAATCATCAAGAGCTTTCATTTGAGTACCCACATGCAGTTTTGATATATTTTTCATACATACATATATATAATATATATAAATATATGAAAAATTGATGTAGGTACTCAAATGAAAGGTCTCGATGAGTGTAATGTCGGGGTGAGCTTATATCTTTAAAAATATCATTAGTTGACAAGATAGCAATGTCAGTTCTTAATTATTGACATTTTTTAAAGATATAAGCTCATCCTGATGTTACACTCATCAACAGCTTTCATTTGAGTACCCACATGCATTTTGATATATTTTTCATATATACATTAGGGTGTCTCGAGTGAAAAAATGTTTGTTTTTGATGTTTTAAGAGCCCTCACCAAAGGGCAGCTCAAAAAAAAATTTTTAAGAGGTCACTCCAAATTTTTCAAAATTTCAAAAATCGAATTTTTTTTTTTTTTTAATTTTTTTTCTCGTTACGGTATAATTTTATAGACTAAAAAAAA
>CAJNRD030001117.1:5034386-5048486 GCA_905319865.3 Cotesia congregata | reverse complement strand
AAATTTTTTTGTTAAATAAAATTAAAAAATTGTAAAGTGACTGCTAACTTTAATGGCATGGCTAATTTAATTTTCATCTAATAATTTTTTTTTAATTTTTACATATGGAATTTTCTTATTGAATTTTTTTGATAATAATTTCATTGATATAAATTTATAAAAAAATTTTTAATGTCAGTTAACTTTAGTGTCTTTAAAAATTTTAATGCTTTTGGTATAAAAATTTGTAATAATTAAAAGGTTTGATTCAAAATTTAATTTAATCCAATAAAAAATTGACATAAAATTGAAATTAAAAAAAATCAGATAATTTTTATCATTTTTTTTATAAATAAAATTTAAAACAAAATTTCAGCTGTCAGAATTTTGAGAAATTATAAATGTAAATTTTTATGAAGCTGAATAAGTTAGCTGACAACTGTCAATTTTTTGGATTTTTTCAACAAATAAATTACTATTAAAAAAAAGGCAACAATAAATTTTTTTGATGATACTAAAGTTAGCCGACGTTTTTAATTCTTTTATTGATTTTCATTTATTAAATTAGAACTAAAAAATATTTTCTAAAAATTGCACTTGTAGTTTTTCAAGTTTTTTACAAATGAAAATTTTCATGAAAATTAAGGTAGCAGATATTTAATTAATTTTAGAATTTCTTTAAGAAATAAATTAGTGCAAAAAAAATTAGAAAAAAAAAATTGACATGTAGAAATTTAAAAAAATTAAAAATGCAATTTTTTAAAATTAATTTTTTGGAAGAAATTTTTTTGTTAAATAAAATTAAAAAATTGCAAAGTGATGGCTAACTTTAATGTCGTAAATTTTTCTTTATTTTTTTGTGATAATTTTTCAATTAAAAAAAAATTCTGAAAATTTTTAAATGTCGGCTGACTTAATTTTCATATTTTTTTGATATCTACAAGCGGAATTTTTTAGAAAAGTATCATTTTAAATTTATTTGTTTAAAAAAATCATCATATGTCAGCTGACTTCAATATAATAAATTTTTTCAGTTTTGATTTGTCAAATTAACTCCAAAAATTATCAGATATCTGCTGATTTTAGTTTCATAAAATTGACAGTTAAACATAACCTAAACCTACCTTAATTTATAAACAAAACTTATATTTTCAGATCTCAAATGACATAAGAGATAAACTAAGCTGATCAACATATATTTTGTCACAATATTACCAAGAAAATAAATTTTTTAATAAGAAACAGATGACTTCAAATGACGTATGTATATTATCAAAGTACATCATTGAATGTAAACACTGACGCATGTAGGTATTTTATTTCTCGAGTACATATCAAATGCTGCCAACACAATTTTTATAGGTGGGAAAATTTGCTTACTCCCTCCTGGGCTTCTGGAGCACCATTGGACACCACACAGCACACTCTCACTAGGTGTACCTATATAAACGAACACCAACACATAGCAGAAGACTTTCATTACTCTAGTACATTGTCCGTGCCTATGTACTCTGTTTGCTTGTACTCAAAGAGTATCAGTGTGTGAACGTGGGATCCATGAGTGTTGAGTGTATATAATATATATATTTTTTTATTTTATAATATATTCCATCACCTAACCTAGTGTCTATTATTTATTAATATAAAATTCACCAGGTGAATATCAACAATAGTATTCCAGTTCAATTTTATCAACTAAATTATATTTATTTCTGTGATAAAAGACTATTAGCAATTATTTGGCTGCCTGGATTTTGTAATACTAGTACATCGCATTGCTATAATAATAATAATAATAATAATAATAATAATTTATTATTTAATTTCATGAAAATCTCATGATAATTTTAAAGCTTCAATTTTTTTATTTTAATCCCGCTATTGATGTAAACAAAAATAAACTGGTTAAATTTGTTATTTAATCTGAAATAACGAGTTGAGTTAGGAAAAGAGTGTGGTAGTAAATGTGAAGTGACAATTCAATATGGCAGGCCAGGAGTTATTGTCTGTATCATCAAGTTTGACAATAGCCCGTGGCGATAAAATAAATGTCACTGTGGAATCTGCGCTTCCTGACATCATCGTCGTCAGCTTCACCGATGGGCTTAAATCCTTCCAGGGTGCTTTGCTTGATATAACCAAGAAGTAAGATAATTCATCAATTTTATACCAGTCCAATTTTAAACTCCTAAATAAAAAAAAAAAATTATAAGTCTTTAAAAATTATTTTTAAAAAAATTTTATTTTTTGATTTTAAAATAAAAAAAAACCGTAATTACTTTGATTTCTTTATTCATTAATCTAATGACAATGACGTGATAATTGATAACGATAAAACGTTATCAAATCTAAAAATTTCAATTTAATTTTGTTATTTTTTTTTTAGGGGATTACCGTGTGGAATAAATCCACCTGAGGCAGCAGACCCCGACTCGGACAAATTGGTGACCCTGGCAACCAGGTTCACTTATTTCCAGGACAAGCGACCGGTTGTTAATTCAATAGGCCGACATATCAACGCTGCGAGACAAAAGTACAAAACCGCAAGGCCTACGGTGAGATTACGTCCTAGGCAGGTACTTTGTAACAAGTGCCAGTCGATTTGCAACGAGAAGAATGAGAATGTAGACGCTGGTAAAAAGCGCAAATTTAGAGATTTGTCTAAAGAAGACACCGGGTATCGCAAAAGACGTCCAGAAGATCATCCAGTTAAATTGTCTTCTCCATTAAGAAAGTTAACCGAGGCTGAACCGGTTCATGAAATAGAAACCAATGATTTTAAGAATTTTAAGAGTAAGACCGAAGGAATTAATGATGAAGTCAAAATGGAGATTGCTGAAGAAGTTGAGGCTGAGGAGGTTGAGAAGGAACCGATTGTTGTTGACTCTGTAAGGACAAAAGTCGGCCGGATTCCTAGGAAGAAAAGATCAGTTGGTTCGATGGAAGATCTTTGGGATGAAAATATTTTTGAGGATATTATTAAATCCCCGAGGACTACGCCGATAATAAAAATATCTTTTGGAAGTCAAGGAGAGGGAACGGTTCTGAAAATACCAGCTAAGACAAAAATTTGTCTGGATGAAGAGCCTGAAAAAGGGGAAATTATTTCAGACCCTCTGAAGCAGAGTAAATTAAACTCGGACAGCTTGCTCGATCTCCAGAAGACTGGTAAAGATTTGGCGTGCGCAAAAGCGGCAAAGCGAGCGCTTAAAAAAGCTAAGAAAGAAGCGCGTAGAAAAATTCTCGCTGGAGGAGTTTCACCAGCTAGATCTCCTTTGAGCACTTCTCCCAGGTACAATTCGACGTTCAATTCGTCACCACCACAAGCGCTGATGTATCACCGGCGCAAACACAAAGACAAGCACGAAAAGAAGAACAAAGAGGAGCGTAAGCACAAGTCAATGATTGGTGTTGAACCGATTGAGTCTAAGGGAGAAAATGACATAAGCTTGTTGAACCCGCTGAGTGAGGCGTCGGAGAATGATCGAGGGGATTTCAATTTCGCTGACCGCGAGTCTTATACGGCGATTAAAGAGCAGTGTCTCAAGCAGAAGCTGTGCATATCGCTGAGGCGACTTAATGCTAATGCTTACACTAGATGCAATTATCCTGTTAGTAATTCTTCGTCTGGGTGCAAGAGCTCGGGCACTAGCAGCGAAGAGCTCAGCGAAATCGAGCAGGAACAGGATCAGGATCATCAGGCGGAAAGACAACCTGCTGATAATAGCAGCAATCCTGAATATACTCCCGCTTCGCAATTGGCTATTAGGTTTACTACTACTCCAGTCGCGCATTATCTTTCTGCTACTGGCAGAAGGATGGATGTTGGTGATATTGTCTGGGGGAAAATTCACGGGTTTCCTTGGTGGCCTGGCAAAGTAAGTTCGGTAATTTGGTTCTATTATTTTAAAGCACAGGCTACAAAATTTTGAGATTTCTTTTATTTTTAAATTGTTTTGTACTTCAAATTAATTTTCTATATAAATATTTTTGTTAATTAATATTTTATATATGGTAAAAGACCCAGTTATTGACACTTGCAATTTTATTTTATTTATTTATTTATTTGTAAAGAAACGCCCTCGGCAATTTACAACAATATGTTACATTTCATGTGTAGAATGTTTAGTAATAATGATTTTATACAATACATAGCATCTCTAAAGAGAAGATAAATTTAAGAAATTAAAAAAATTAAAAAAATTTTTAAAAATTTAAAAGAAAAAATTTAAAAAAATTTGAAAGAAAAAAAAAACAAAACAAAAAAAAATTTTGGCAATTGATAATTGATAATCACTAATTGATAGAATATAATATATCTGATAGTTTATAATCACTATTTTGTACTCCTATTTGTACACCTGGAATGTTATTATTTTAGAATCACTCTTTTTGATTCACTTTTTATTTTATCTACTGGTCCTTTAAAAATGTCAATATCATTAGCATATTTTAATTAAAAAAAAAAAAAAACAAATCAACTCTGGTAAAATGATAAACATAATTTTTAAATTATAAATTTTAAGATAATTGGTTTTTTGAAAATATTTAATTTTTTTAGTCAGAATAAAATTGCAAGTGTCAGACAATTAGGTCAGTGTCAATAACTGGCTCTTTTACCTCAAGTCTAAATCAAATTTTTAATCAATTTGAAGTGTGAATTTTTTTCTTATAAAGCAAATTAAAAAAAAATTTTTTTTAATTTTAATTACTGTGTTTTGAAGTAAAAGAAGCCTAATTGTTTAGATATGGGGCTTCCGACCATTTTTCGATTATAAAATATCGAAAAACTTTTTTTATTTGTTTTTTTTCTTCATATCGAATTTACGAATCATTTTTTAAAAGCTTACAAAATTCTTCAATTAGTTTTTTTTTACTTTTTTTTTCTTCAGTTTAAAAATACCTACTTATCTTGTTTTTTGAAATTTTTTAAACATCAATTTATATAGTTCTATTTTTTCAGAATTGATAAAATTCAACACGATCACATCAAAAATTTTGGAAATTAAAAAAGTTGACATATCGGCTAATTTTTTTTTTTATTCTATTTTTGATGCAGGGTATAAAAAAATGTTGAAAAATTATCTTTAAATCATTAATCTAACATAAAAATTTTATCTAACATAAACCTTTATTCTTAAAAAAAAAAAAATAGCATGTCAAAATCTTCAAATAAATGTTTAAAAAATTTTAATGAAAAATAAGACAAGCTTCCTTTTTTTATTTTAAATAATGTAGGGGAGTGTGGGGTCCCCCCGGTCACCTAAAAAGTGAATTTAAAAAAATATTAAAATTATCATTTTGGAATAATAAAAAAGACTTTATTCAATTCTTTGACATCTGAAGAACTAAATGCAATTACTAAAAAATATAAGTATGAAGATAAATAAAAATATTTGAGGAATTATAGAAATAATGAGTTTGACCGGGGCGACCCAACGTGTTGGGTCACCCCGGTCATTAGGCAGGTCGCTCCGGTCAGTATTAATTTTATTTTAAAAATAAGAAATTTCGAATTATATTGTTAAAATTTAATAAAAATTTAAAATTAATTTTTTTATTGAAACTTTAGCAGCAAATAACATTAAATATTGGTAATTTTGAACATTTAAACTTTCTGTTTTTTAACTAATTTGTGTTTTTTAGGCCATACTTGATATTTATCCGTCGCACGAGTGGAAGTTATTCGTTTCCTTGAATTCTTTCTAGGTTCTTCTGCTGACTTACTTGTTTGGAGTTCTTCATTAACATTATCGGACAATTTAACTGACTTCTTTTGTGATTTTTTTTTTTTAATTAATTACAAAATAGTGGTTAGTTTTAAATAAACACACGAGCTGTCAAACAATAAACAATTGAATAAACTGACCGGTGTTACCCCACAGCTTTGACCGGTATGACCCCAACCGATAGTTGAGAAAATAAACTTTATTCAAAAGAAAACGATTAATAATTACAGTATAATAAAAATTCCCACTTATAAAGGAAGATTTATAGATTATATACATAAAAATTATAAATTTTTATCTTGCTGTAAACTATATTAAAAGCCTTACGGAAATGATTCCGATTCTTAGATCAAATGGGAATCAATTTTTTAATTTTTAATTATTACTAATAAATACTATATTTCTAAGTTTTGAATCTATTTTTTACTCTCTAGCTGAATAAGCGTACAAAATAAAACAAAATTCAAAATTTAAGGTATAGTAGATTTTTTTAAATGTTGGTGACCGGGGCGACCCGCTGACCGGGGCGACCCCAAGCTCCCCTAAACAAAAAATTTATTTTTCAAATTGCATTTAAAAATCTGCAATGAAGAATAAAATTGAAAAAAAAAAATTTAGTAAATTAATTTTTTAATTTTTTACGGTCATAAATAATTTTAACCCCGCATCTAAATAATTACTTGCTTTAATGCTTTAATTTGATTTCAGGTTTTAAGTTTATCAGTTTCTTGTAACGAAGACGGAACTTCAGGAAATGCTCAAGCTCATGTCGCGTGGTATGGATCATCCACGTGTTCTTTGATGTCTTGTGATCGTTTGAGTCCTTTTCTTGAAACTTTTAAGGTAATTCAAAAAGTTCTAAACTGGTTATTGATTAAATTTTACACAATACAAGTTTCGATAATGACAACGCTCCAATTGTAGGCAAGGTACAATAAAAAAAAGCGAGGCCCTTACAAAGAAGCTATACGACAGGCACAGTCGGAAGCACAACGTCAAATGTTATCGAATTCAACGACAAATATAAATGGCTGTGAATCACCGCGTGAGGTAAATGTTTTATCTTGATGAGCTAAATAATATCAGGTCAGATCAGGAATGTTTGTAACACCATCACTGCCATTTGACTGCATTAACATCTTAAATATATCATTATTATTATTTATATATAATACTAATTAATAATAACGATAGTAATATTATATTTAAAATAAATTAAAAAATTTTGTAAATACATTTTTTTAAACTTAGATGAATTTTTTATGGTTGTTACCAATTAATAATTGTCTCGAATGGCTGAGTAATACTTATCTGGATTTTTTAGTGTCAGTCTATGACTGTATTAACATACAATCGTGGTCATTAATTTAATGTATGTTTTTAAGTTTATTGGAATAATATAAGGTAAAAGACCCCATTAGTGGCATCTTTAACCCCTATTAGTAACAATTTTTCTTTCAATGAAAAAATGTTCTACTTGGAATAAAAATTAAAAATTTTTTTGATCTGAAGGTCTTAAAGATTATAAATATTATATTCATTATTGAAATTAATGATTTCATTCATTGAATGAGTACCAAAATCAAAGAAAGTGAATTAATTTGAAAATTAGTTGATAATGTCATTTGTAAAATTAGTCGCAAATAAAAAATCATATTAATGAAATTAGCGAAATGGAAATTTCACCAAATATAAATTCAGTCATTTATAAAATAGCAAAAAACAAAAATCTATGACTACGTGAATTTAGCCAATTCTTAGGGCCAGTTTTTCAATCCGAGATAAAATTTTATCCAGGATAAAATTATTATTGCCAGTGTATTTATATATATATATATTTTATCATTGGATAAAATTTTATCCTGGATTGAAAAACTGGCCCTTACTGCAGAAATTTATAAAATTAGCCGTTTTTAAACTTCTTATAACTTTTGAAACGGTCCGTCGAATCTGCTCTAATTTTCAGAAAACCTAAATTTATGAAAGTCCTTTTAGATACCTCAAATCGTTTTTTGATCACAAATTTTTATTTTTCGCTATTTTATAAATGACTGAATTTATATTTGGTAAAATTTCCATTTCGCTAATTTCATTAATATCATTTTTTATTTGCGACTTATTTTACAAATGACATTATCAACTGATTTCCAAATTTAGAGTTAAGAGATTACATGGGTTTCGCGATATCAAAAAATTGATTTTTTTTGTCTTATTAAATTCTACAACATCTTTAAAATATTTTCCTAAAAACTCAAATCGATTCGAATAATAGTTTTGGAAATACAGTTTTAAAAAGTTGTGCGCTCGAGGTACTGTTGTATTGTCATTCAAAACTTTGAACGCTTTTTTCTCAAAACTATGTTTTCAAAGACGGTTGTCAAGATTTCTCGAGAACTATTCAACCGATCTTGATGAAATTCTAAACAGGTCTTAGATAATTTACAAGGTCTTGAACGAAGGATTTTTGTTTTTCAATTTCAACTATTTAACAAAAAAAAATGCCGCGAAATTTTAGCCAAATTTTTAATTTTTTCTGTAAAAAACTGCCAAAAATCCAATTTTCATTTTTTTTTCTTCGTTAAAGATCTAGTTTGAAGTCTTAACTTTAGTTAAGTGTGTGCTTTAGCACATATTTTTCTTTTCACTTCTGATGATCCTGCTAGGAGTTCTACTGATCACGCGGACGCATCTTTTTTTCGCAAACTCGCTGGAAATAACGTCATATTAGCAGAGTTTTTAATAGTTTTTTTTTAATTTCAATAATCTCTTATTAAACATGTATCTTGAAGACAGTAAAAAGTTTGAATAAAATATTTCATTTTTTCTATTAAAAAAGAATTATTAAAAATAGGCCATTTTTTCCGGGAAAAAAATGTAACCCCTTAATAAACGTTCTAGTTTACAAACAGTTATTTTCCAGTAATATTAAAAACATTTAAATTAATGACTACGATTGTAAATTAAATTAAATAAAATAACAACTGACACCGGCCATAATTAAAAAATAGTAATAATAATAATTAATATTTATTGAGGACATTTCTTCTAGAAAAACAGTATATTTATATATTTACTACTAAAAAATCATCAATCTAATGAATAATGTCTTTTAAACATATTCGTGATAATAATACATAAGAAATAAATTGATAAAAAAAAGTGTATTTGTAATATTATAAATACAATTATTTTTTTATCCAATACTGAATCAACAATAGATGATTTTTATTTTTATAATTTTTCCTTTCTTTTTATTGTATTGTAATTACTTAAAACGAAAGTATAAAACCGAGCTTAGTAATTTTCGGTGCAATTAACATTTTATTTATAATTTATTTTTAAGGTCGTATATTTTGTTAACTACACTGAACAACAGTTGCATTTATATTTATATAAAAAACTTGCTATGCTTTTATTTTAAATGACGAAAAAAATAATTTTAATAATGTAATTTAGTAATATAATTACGCATTAAATTTTTTTGAATAATTTTTTATATTAAAAAACAAAATGTTGTACTGTGTTTCCATACTTTTATTATTGTTATTTAATTATTACTGTTATTATTGTTATTGTTGTAATTGTTGTAGCCATTTTTATTTAAAATTATTTTAATTAATCTTAAAAATTAGTACTTCTTTTTTATTTGTAATTAGCATGTCGGATTATGATTTATTTATTAAAATAACGAGAAGCGTTCAAGTATTTTTAATAAAAAAAAAAAAAAAATTCAAGTAAACAATATTAAATATTGTTCATAATCAATGCAAGTCATAAATGCAAATAAATAAATAAATAATGTACCTATAATTGATTTAAAAAACAAACATTGTAAATATTAATAAATCAATATTTATTTAATAATTAATAATAAGTAATATAAAAAAAGATAATTCATCAATAAATGTGTTGTGATGTAAATTATTTTGTATTTATCGTCGTAACTTTAATACTTTATCTATCAAATTAAATACACTTAAGTAATTAATAATTATCAGTAATTACCACCCGATATATTTCCTTTCGTCTTCCATAAAATACTCATAGCCAATAAATAATAATAATAATAATTTTTTATTTTATTTAAATCCAATTTTTTTTATCCCGCATTTTACTGATGACAATAATTTATTATTATTATTATTTTAAATTATAATATTTATAAAAACTATACAATAAATGTGTTTCAATGTCTTTGTATCTTAAATTGTGATTATTGATCAATAAAAACGATTGTATACAAAAATTTAATTAATTATTTATCAATCAAAAAATTAATTTTATTTTTACTAAAGATTTTTTTTTTAATTTTTTGATTTAAAAAAAAAAAAACAAATATTGTAACAGTATAATTGAATATGTTAAGCCAATATTGTATTATATGGTGAATATTCTGCAATTGCGCAGAGTAGCAACTCTACTTACTGACGTACAAGTTAAATCAACCACCAGTGGTCCATCAAAGCCCACCCCTAGTTGTAACAAGCGTAGTAAAAAAATTTCCGAGCACCTTTTATATTAATTTTAATAAATAAGTGTGTAAATAAATAAAAAAATAATAAAATTAAGTTAATAATTTAAGCCTAAAAAAATCAATATTTGTTAGCGGCTCAATAATTTAATATAATAAAATTTTAGGGGTGAATCCTACTATTTGTAAATGCAATGTCAGAATACCGAGTCGTCGCTCCAATATACGACAGTGAATTATTATTAAATTATTTATGTTTATTATTAAAATTATTTAGTGACTTGTGAATAATAATTATGATACACGTGTCATCACCGACAGCACAAAAGTTTGATCGAGTTAAACGTAAGGGTGTAGCGTTTTTATCTGGATTATTTAGGACCAAACGGCTGATTGTTGGGATGAAGATCGACGAGGAGGACAAAATGGAACGACCTAGAATTGAAACACCTGGTGAGTTACTTTTTTTTTTTTTTTGTATTTAAGTACTATTAATTATTTAAGGTGGAATAAAAAATTAAATACTTGGAGGTGAATACTTTTTAAAGTGTCCTAGGGAGTGTTTAATCGATACTGTAAAGCAATGTAATGTTATTAATTATTCGCAGCGATAGTTTCAAACAGGATTCCATCGAGTTTGAGTGTTGCCGCTGTCGATGTTGTACTCAGCCCGTCGTCAGTGAGTCAGTCTTCACCCTCGCATTCAATTCTCACCCTCACGCCGGGACGGACACGAAACATTGATCAGGATATGGAGGCTCTTCGTTTAAGTCGACAAGATAATCCATTTCTGCAGGTAAACACTTTTTTTTTAATACTTTTGATTTTTATCCTGAGA
Source organism: Cotesia congregata (assembly GCA_905319865.3). Taxonomy (NCBI): domain Eukaryota; kingdom Metazoa; phylum Arthropoda; class Insecta; order Hymenoptera; family Braconidae; genus Cotesia; species Cotesia congregata. The sequence goes on along the minus strand of CAJNRD030001117.1, from coordinate 5,037,469 downwards.
TTTAATTTTTAAAAAATTTTTTAGTTTAAAAATCTAAGTACACTGAGAGAAAAAATTTATTTTGGAAAAAATGAGCAATTTTTTATTACAAAATTAATTTCATGAAAAATTTTATGTCAGCTAAAATAGAAATTTCTATCATAGTAATTTTTTTTTATGAAAAATTTTTCAGTTTAAAGAAAAATTTTATTTTGGAAAAAATGAGCAATTTTTTATTACAAAATTAATTTATTGAAAAATTTTGTCTTAGCTAAAATAAAAATTTCTATCATAGTAATTTTTTTTATGAAAAATTTTTCAGTTTAAAAATTTAAGTACACTGAGAGAAAAAATTTATTTTGAAAAAAATGAGCAATTTTTTATTAATAAATTAATTTTTTGAAAAATTTTATGTCAGCTAATATAAAAATTTCTATCAGTAATTTTTTTTATGAAAAAAAAATTTTTAATTTAAAAATCTAAGTACACTGAGAAAAATAATTTATTTTGGGAAAAAGGCAATTTTTTATTACAAAATTAATTTGTTGAAAAATTTTATATCTTAGCTAAAATAAAAATTTCTATCATTGTAATTTTTTTTTTATGAAAAAAAATTTTAAATAGACAACTTGCTAATTTTTATTAAAAATTATTTTTTTTTTTAACTCAAATAAAATTTTTTTCAACAAGATAGTTAAAAATTATTATTTCTTCAACTAAAAAAGTTGGTAATTACTTACAAGTGGGGTCAACCCAATTTTGGACCATAACTAGGTGAAAAATTAACATTTTTAAATTTTTTTTATTCTGCTTGTTTTTCTAATGCATTTATAAGAATAAATGTAGTGAAAGAAAAAATGAAAGATTTTCGATAGTTTTTTTGCCTTCAAAAGTTGGAAAAAATTTTGGCTCATGTTTTTGGATAAAATTTCTATTTTATCTTTTTTTGATATATTTTTTGCGACATTCTGCAAATGGATAATCCAAGTATTCCAAGAACGATATACAATTACATTGGAACATTATGTAAAATAAAAGAATCTTTTTTGTAATCTGTACCTGAAATATTTTCACGATTTATTAGATTTAAAATATTATTTTTATTCTTTCTTTTACAATTTTATTATGTGTTCATATAAAATCTAAACTTATTGTAATTTAAAGTATACCTCTAATAATGCATTTAATGTATCTATGTTTTTATATTTTTTTTAAAGTAAATAAAAAAACGAACAATTAAAAAAAATTGAATATCACAATTTTCTAAAAAATTTATAAATTGTTTTTTTTTTTTTAAATAGAAATTTTGTTCAAAAAAATGAAAATTAAAATGGTTGACCCCACTTGTAAATATTTACCATAAAATTATTAAAAATTTTCAATAAATTAATTTCTTGTCTCAATACCAATTATTTTCAAAATTAATTTTTTTTTCTTATTGTAAATAATTATGGTATTAAAATTGAGAGACATCTGATGATTAAAAAAAATTTTTAACAAATGAATTATAACAAGAAAAATTTATTTAATAAATTCCATTTTTAGACGCTCTAAAAAAGTATAAATACAATTTTTTAAAAATAATTTTCTAGACCTAGTTTATTTAAAAAAAAAAAAAACAAATTGTCATGTGTCTGCTAATTTGAGTGACATAAATAATTGCAGAATTAAACTTACCATTAAGTTTTAAGAAATTAATTAAAAAAGTTTCAAACTTTGGGTCAATATTGAGATGCAATTAAAATTTATTTATTAAGTAAAGGTTGAAATTTATTTTCCCACAACTGACTGGACAATAATTTAAATAAAGACTAGCAATAGTTAAATAATTCTAAAAATAATTCAAGGTCTATGCTGCAATTATTTAAATTATTTTAGTTTAAATCAATAATTTAAAATTTGGTTTGCGGCACAAAAGCGTTGTTACATAAACCACACTTTAAAATTTAAATATTTACGTAATTACAAACCTACTAAGTTAGCTGGAGGTTGAATATATAAGCGAAAAATATCTATATATATATATATAGATGAATTTATATATATACATTTATACAGATTTTAGCCAGCCGTGAGAGCCTAATAGAATCAATGGAAGAGTCTGAGTCAGACGATGCAATATTAATGTCCCAAGAATTGGGTGACGCGGACCCACTGACATTAGCTCAAGTCCACGAGCATCTTGTACGAAGCCCACCACCTGCCTCGTGGCCTATGACACCCGCCTTTCCCTTCAGTCCAGTACCCGTCGATAATTCGTGTCCGCTAGCGATTACACGCTACAAGACTCCAAGTCCTTCAAAGAACACTTGCTGCAAGCGAGACCGCATTACGGATTCAAGTACGCTGTCCAAGAGTGAGCCTTCAAATGACCTCAGGGGTGGGTACCTACAATTTTTAAATATATCATAATTATTATGAACTAGCAATCTTGCAGTCACTATGTGACTGCAGTGAATTGTGAAATCTAAACAAATATAATTTTGCTTTGTTATATAATGACTTTTGTTAAATTGCACTGAACTTTTTCAACTATTGACTTTTTTAAAGATATAAGCTCATCCCGATGTTACACTCATCAAGAGCTTTCATTTGAGTACCCACATGCACTTTTCATATATTTGATATATTTGTATGTTATATATATGATATTTCTCATATTTGTGAAATATATAAAATATATGAAAAAATTCGTGTGGGTATTCAAATGAAAGGTCTCGATAAGTGTAATTCCAAAATGAGCTTATATCGTAAAAAATATCATCAATAGACAATATACAACGTCAATTCTTTATAAATGATATTTTTTTAGATATAAGCTCATCCCGATGTTACACTCATCAAGAGCTTTCATTTGAGTACCCACATGCAATTTTCATATATTTGATATATTTTTATATTATATATATGATATTTCTCATATTTGTGAAATATATAAAATATATGGAAAAAATGATGTGGGTACTCAAATAAAAGGTCTCGAAGAGTATAAAACCAGAATAGGCTCATATTTACGAAAATGTTAATAATTAAGGAATGACCTTGTATCTCGTGAACTATTGACATTTTTAAAGATATAAGCTCATCCCGACATTACACTCATC